>CAUYQG010097696.1:0-18291 GCA_963574415.1 Tarsius wallacei
AGGAATGCAACTGTCTTTTGCACATTTATTTTGTACCCTGAGACTCTCCAAAGTTCTTTATCAGTGCAAACAGGTTTTTGACAGATTCTCTTGGATTTTCAAGGTTTAGGATCATATCACCAGCAAAGAGAGATAACTTGACTTCCTCTTTTCCTATTTGGATACCCGTGATTTCCTTCTCTTGTCTAATTGCCTGAGCTAGGACTTCCAACACAATATTGAACAAGAGGGGTGAGTGTGAACAGCCATATCTTGTTCCAGTTTTCAGAGGAAATGTTTCTAGTTTCTGTTCATTTAGCAACATGTTAGCTATACGTTTGTCATAGATGGCACTTACTATTTTGAGGTATGTTCCTTCTATACCTAGGTGTTTGAGAGTTTTTTATCAAGAATGGATACTGGATTTTATCACAAACTTTTTCTGCATCTAATGAGATAATCATGTGGTTCTTGCTTTTACATCTGTTGATGTATTTAATGAAATTTATGGTCTTGTGAATGTTGAATCAGTCCTGCATCTTGGGGATTAAGCCTACTTGATCATGGTGGATGATATTTGAGATGTGTTTTGGGATCCAATTTGCTAGAATCTTGTGGAGGATTTTTGCATCTATGTCCATAAGGGATATTGTCCTGCAGTTCTCTTTCTTTGATGGATCTTTATTTACCCAGTTTGGGTATCAGTGCAATGTTAGCTTCATAAAATGATTTGGGGAGACTTCCAATTTTCTCAATTGCCTGGATTACTTTCAATAGGATTGGTATCAGCTCATCCTTGTATGTTTCATAAAATTCTGCTGGAAAGTCTTCCGGTCCAGGGTTTTTTGCTTTTTGTTTTTTTATGATGTTTCTTTTTTTGTTTGTTTTTTTATAGGTAGTTTTTGTATGACAGGTTAATTTCCTGGGTTGTTATTGGTTTATTTAGTCTTCTTGTTTTAACCTGGTGAGGTTGTGTGATGTCAGAAAGTCCTCCATTTTATCTAGCTTATTAAGTTTGTTTCCCGTAATTCTTTTATTATAGTGTTCTTGTCTGAACCTTGTATTAAAGTTTTGTTGGCCTTGTAAAATGAGTGTGTGAGTGTTTCTTCCTCTTCAATATTTTGGAAAAATTTTAGAAGCATTAATATTAGTTCTTCTTTAAATATTTTATAGAAATAACTCATAAAGCCTTCAGGTCCTGGACTTTGATAGAGGACTTGTTATTACTGATTCGTCTCCTTATCCATTATTGGTCTATTCAAGTTTTTAATTTTTTTTTATTAAGTCTTGGTAGGATATATGTGTCTAGAAATTTATTTTGTTTATTAGTTTTATTTATTTATTTAGTTAGTTTATCCAGTTTTATGTTTTTGTTCATAGCAGTCTTTTATGATTCATTTAATATCTGCAGTCTCTGTTGTACCATATCCTCTTTCTGATTTTATGTTTGTGGTCAATTTTGTTTCTTTAAAAAACTCTTGGTTTTATTGATATTTTCTGTTACTTTTCAAACCTTCATTTTATTTATTTGCTGTAATCTTTGTTATTTCTCTCCATCTGCTAATTGTGGGATTAATTTGTATCTCAGTTTATGTAATATTTATTTGAGATATTTGTTTTTCTTCATGTAGACATTTTAAATATAATCTTCTTTCTTACAACTGCTTTAGATGTATCACTTAAGTTTAGGTAATATTGTGTGTCCCTTTTTTTGTCTTAGTTTTATTTTTTTTTATTTCCTCTTTGACTCATTGGTTATTTAGAAAAATGTTATTTGATTTGCATATATTTAGACATTTTCCTAAATTCTTCTTATTGATTTCTAGTTTCTTACCACTGTGCTTATAAAAGATACTTGATATGACATCAGTCTTCTTAAATTTGTTAAGAAATTTTTTGTCACCAATTTATAATCTATTATATTGAGAGCCTGAAAATGCTCTCCATGAGCTTGAGAAGAATGTGTTTTCTGCTGCTGTTGTAACTAATGTTCTGCATTTTTCTGTTAGGTCAATTTGGTCTAAAGTGTTGAATTCAATGCTTTCTTATTAATTTTTTGCCTGGATTATCTATATATTATTTTATTGGGGTTTTGCAGTCCCCTACTATTATTTTATTGCTGTCATTTCTACCTTCAGATATATTAATATTTGTTTACATTTTTAGATGTTCCAATGTTGTTTAAATATATATTTACAATTGTTATATCCTCATTATAAATCAATTTCTTTATCATTATGTTATGACCCTCTTTGTCTCTTGTTACAGTTTTGACTTAACATCAGATATAAGTATATACTTCAACTCTTTTTTTGATTTCCATTTTCATAACACATCTTTTTTTATCCCTTCATTTTTAGTCTACCTGTGTCCTTAAAACTATAGTGATTCCTAAAGTGAATATAAAAGAAAAAATTCTAAAGGCAGCAAGAAAGAATGATCAGACTACTTACCAGATAGTCCAATTAGAATAACAGCATATGTATCTACAGAAACACTACAGGCTAGGAGAGACTAGATTCCAATTTTCAAAGTTCTTAGAGGTACACAATTTCAACCAAGAATTTTCTACATAGCTAAGCTAAGCTTCATTCATGATGGAGAATTAAAATTCTTCTCAGACATTCAATCCTTAAGAATTTGTGCCGCCTTCAGACTAGCACTACAAGAAGGACTTAAGAAAGTATTAAACACAGAAGAAGAAAAAAAGGCCATTCCTTTCCCTATAATGCAGGGAAAAGATTGAAAACACACATAAATTAACCCAAGAATGAAAAGGAAGCCAATAAGCAAACAAGCAACAATAACAAACTCTATAATAACCTCATGACAGGGATAAACTCTCACATCTCAATAATTAGCCTGAATTTGGATGGACTAAATGCACCACTGAAAAGACACAGAATGGTAAACTGGATTAAAAAAATATGATGCAAAAATATACTGCCTTCAGGAGACTCATCTCACCAGAAAGGACACTCACAAACTCAAAGTAAGAGGACGGAAAACAAATTTTTAAGTGAACAGAACACAAAAGAAGCCAAGAGTTTCAATCTTGGTATCAGACAAAATATCCTTTAAGCCATCAAAAATTTTTAAAGATATAGGAAGTCGCTACATAATGATAAAAGATTCAATCCAGCAACAAGAATTATCTATCCTAACCCTGTATGCATGCAATCGAGTAGCACCAACTTTCATAAAGCAGATTCTAGGTAAACTAAAAAAGGATATTGACTATAACACTATCATAGCCGGGGACTTAAATACCCCACCTAACAACCTTAGACAGATCATTGAGGCAAAAGATCAACAAGAAAACCTGGAACCTTAACATGATGCTTGACCAAATGGACTAAATAGATACCTACAGAACACTTCATCCAACAACCATGGAATATACTTTCTACTCATAACCACATGGAATATACCCTAAGATTGACCACATCCTTAGTCATAAATCAAGCATAAACAAATTTCCTATGTTTGAAATACTGTCATGTACCTTCTAAGACCACAGAGGAGTAAAAATAAATATCAGCACCAACAAAGTTTTCCCAAAACTCTTAAAGATATAAACACTACCAGCAAGATACTGAACAACTCCTGGGTCAACTTGTATATCAAAACAGAAATTAAAAGATTTCTGGAAAAAAAATGAAAACTGAGAAACATCTTTCCAAAAGCCTTAGGATGCAATGAAATCAGTACTAGAAGGGGGATTCATATCTCTATGAACACACATAAAGAAAATGGAAAGATCACAAACTGACAGCCTAACAAATCACATAAGGGAATTGGAAAAGCAAGATGACTAAAACCTTAACTTCAGCAGAAGAATTCATATCACCAAAATAAAAGTCCAAAAATGGGACATAGAAGACAAAAATATCATAGAAAAAAATTAGTGAAAAAAAAGCTGGTGCTTTGAAATGATAAACAAGATTGATGGGCCCCTCACCATAGTGACCAAGAAAAAAAGAGAAAAAGTCCAAATAAACACAACAAGAAATGCAAAAGATCAAGTCACACTGACCCTGAAGGAATGCAAAAGATTATCAGAGATACTGTGTACACTTGTATGGAAACAAACTCAAAAACCTAAATGAAATGGAGGACTTTCTGATATCATACAACCTCCCAGGTTGAAACAAGAGGAAATTGAGACCATACATAGACCAATAAAAAAACCCAGAAAATTGACTTCATCATAAGAAAACTACCAACAAAATAAAAGTCCTGGACAAGATGAGTTTCCAGCAGAATTCTATAAAACATACTGGGAGGAGCTGATATCAATCCTATTGAAAGTATTCCAGGCAACTGAGAATGATAGCACTCTCCCAAAGTCATTTTATAAAGTTAACATCATATTGGTGCACAAACCAGGAAAAGATCCAATAAAGAAAGAAAACTAAAGGCCAATATCCTTTATGAACATAGATGCAAATATTTTCAACAAGATTCTTGCAAACCAGATCCAACAACACATCTCAAACATCATCCGCCATGACCATATAGGCTTCATTCCCAGGATGCAGGACTGGTTCAACATCTGCAAGACCATAAACATAATTAAATATATCAACAGCTGTAAAAATAAGAACCACATGAGTTTATCATTAGACATGGAAAACTCTTTCAATAAAATCCAGTATCCCTTCTAGATCAAAACACTTGAACACCTAAGCATAGGAGGATAGTAAGAGTTATACATGATAGTAAGAGCCATACATGATAAAACCACAGCAAACATATTGATAAACAGACAGAAATTGGAACCATTTCCCCTGAAAACCAGAACAAGAAAAGGCTGCCAACTCTCACACATCCTGTTCAACACAGTATTGGAAATCCTAGCTAGAGCAATCAGACAAGAGAAGGAATTCACGGATATCCAAATAGGAAAAGAGAAAGTTAAGTTATCCCTCTTTGCAGGTAACATAATCCTATACTTTGAAAACCCAAAAGAATCTGTCAAAAACCTTCTTGTACTGATTAAATACTTTGGCAAAATTTCAGAGTATAAAATAAACATGCAAATTTTACTTTTTGGGGGAAAAATATTTGCCAACTGTATGTCTGACAAAGACCTAATATATAAGATCCGCAAGGAACTCAAACATGTCAAAAAGAAAAAAAAAAAAACAGGCCCATTACAAAATGGGCAAAAAATGTGAATAAACAGTTCTCAAAAGAAGATATACAAGCAGCCAACAGATACATGAAAAAAGACTCAGCCTCACCAGTCATCAAAGAAATGCAAATTTAAACTACACTGAGATACCACCTACCTCCAGTCAGGATGACTATCATCAATGACTCAGAAAACAACAGATACTGAAGAGGATGTGGCAAAAAGGGAACACACTGTTGGTGGGAGTGTAAACTAGTATAGCCTCTGTGGAAAACAGTGTGGTGATTCCTAAAAGATCTAAATATTGACCTTCCATATGACCCCACAACCCCCCCTACTGGGAATAAAGCTGGAAGAACTCAAATCACTCTATAAAAAAGATACCTGCACACATATATTTATCACAACATTGTTTGCAGTAGCAAGAACATGGATCCATATCATGTTGCCCATCAAAAGAGGGCTGGATTAAAAAATGTGGTACATATACACGATGGAATATTGCACAGCCATAAAGAAGGACAAACATATAGACTTCATAGCAACTTGGATGGATTTAGAGTCAATCATACTCAGTGATCTCTCACAGAATCAAAGAACAGAGTACCATATGTTCTCACTCATAAGCGGACCTTGAACAATGATCATAATACTATAAGGGATCGGCAGTAGTGGGAAACTGTGGCGGGGGGTGGGATTGGCAGTTAAGGGAAACTGCTAGGGGAGGGAGGGGCATATCTCATCAACCAGGGTAACAGTATAATCAACATTTACTTAACCCTGAATTGTACCCCACATCTTCATAATAAAAATAAATAAATAAACAAAAATTAAAAAAATATTTTAAGAATATATTTTAAAATCTTAGAAGCCTCCAAGTAGATCATTCGTAAAAGAAGCAAACACTTCTGACTTCTTTTAAATGGTAATTGCCAGCGGATATCAGAGTGATAGCTGTCAGGCTGAGAAGACATTGTATTTCCACTGAAAACACTGAGAAGACACTGAAGACATTGAAAAGACATTGTATATCCATTGTATATCCCCGGTGAAAGCTTAGAAATTGTATTCCCTACTTCCATGAGTATATATCAAACAACCAAGAAAGGAATAATATTAAAAATTCAAGGGTGGGCTCTTTGCATTCTCTTCCATTGTTTCCAAAGTCCACCTCCCTGAAATTATTAGAAAAACGTGGCTTTAGAAAAAAAAATAAAAAAAAAATAGAATAAAGCGGAAGGTGAGGTTTGTATACCCTTTGCTAACTTCACCATCTTTAGTAAATCATTTAACTTCTCTGACCTTGGTTTATTCATTTATAAATAGAATGATTATAATACTTGCTTTACAGTTTTGTTGTGAGTATAAAAGAAGATAATTAATATGGAAGAGATCTTATAACACTTTTGTTATACAAATGTAAATAATTATCACTAATCCTTTGGGAATGTGCAATTTCTTTAGGTGGAACAAAGGTCATTGCCACAGTCCTTTCTGGAGATGACACCATTCCTGATGTGCTGATACATTTCTTAATAAACAAGTAATTTGGAACTGCATAAGCATTTGACAGAAGAAAACATTCCTTGTTAAGTCTTTCAAATGCTAATTTTAGGTTTGGTTATATGACAATACATACTTCTGGGTGCTAAATACTTGACTTTGAACATGAAGTGTCTGCCTCCATCCTACGCATTTGAAAGTATTCCTTTGTTTTTCTTCCTTATCGCATAAGTCTAGCTCCTTACCAAATTCTTATGTGCTTGTTTCCACAGAGTATGCACATTCATGATGTTTTCTTATTTAAAGAGATTTGATCTTCCTGTCTCTGGATGACTCCATCTATCATACATAATTGATCATTCCTTTTAACTGTCAGAATTTTTCAGTCACATTACTAATTTTATTTTAATTATATTTTAAAATTATGGACTCTACAGTGTATCATCATGTACTGCCGCTTTTATTTGAAAAAATTTCCGTCCTTAAAAAACAGCTTTAGTATTTATAAAATGCGTATGATACAATATTTGTCCAAAAAATATACACATTAGGCATACAGTTAGGCTGAATTTTTTCATATAATGCAGAAAGAAGAAAAAGAAACATGCTAACATAGTAATAGTTGATATTCTCGATGATAATGTTCTTTTCTTTTTTCTTTTTCCTGTTTCCCTCTATTCATGTTATAAATTATATGATCATAGAAATTTTCTATTAAAAATATAATAAAGGAGGACAAAGTTATTGGAAGCCAAGTCAGAGACGCACTGAAGAAAAAGGTAGGCAAGTAAGTTGACTGGAAGAAGCGATATGGTGAGTCACCCAGGTAGTATTAGTAGAGGACCTGGGGAAGGATTGAGTACACAAATGTAAATCTCTCTGATAAAAAGCTTTGGGACAGATGTTGATATTCTCCAGCCTGATGTCACAGTAGAAAGAGAGAAGTGAGCAAAGCATCACAGTCAAAGCAACTGAAGAGAAGGATCATTTGGGCAGCTGAGATGCATAACTGATTGCAGGAGGACGGTGTGGACAGCAGGAAGTCCAAGGAGGAGTTGTGCTGTGATTGGAATGAGAGATCACCGACCCAACTTATGTGCTGTAAGAAATGTTTCTGAGAAGACAGTTGAATGAAGAGACACTTTCCTTACTCAGAATAATTTGGCAAGATGGCAATAAATCGTGTGATTCTATAAAACAGCCACTGGAAGGGAAATTAATACAAAGCTACCTTTGTACAGGGGAAGATGACATTATTTCCAAATAACTTTAGCATTGTAAATATATCAGTAAAATGACATACGGCAGTTAAATGAAATGACTCAGGGTAAGTCGTCCATAAATAAAGAATGCAGCACGACTCTAGTTGACAGAACTTACATTATGAGTAGTTAGCGTGTGATATCAAATAAACATGGTTGAGATCACTGCCTGCCTAGAGGTTCCTTTTTATAAATAGGACAGAGGATCCTGCTGGGTCCAAGGCCCATTGCTCTCCATCCAGTCTGTCAGCAGATTAGTTGGTTCTATGCTAGATATCAAATATCTATTTGGTTGATTCTATCTAGACATAAAATATCTAACTAAAGATCTGTTAGTTTTGTGCTTGATATCAAATAGGGAATTTAAAGACGCATGCCTATCTTAAGAACTCATAGCTCGGCGGGCACGGTGGCTCACACCTATAATCCCAGCACTTTGAAAGGCCAAAGTGAGAGGATTGCCTGAGCCCCTGGGTTCAAGATCAGTCTGGGCAACTTGGCGAGTCCTCATCTCCACAATAAATCAAAAAATTAGCAGGGTATGGTGGTGCACGCCTGTAGTTCCAGCTACTTGGAAGGCTAAGGAGTAAGAATCACCCGAGCCCAGCAGATTGAGGCTGTGGTGGCTGTAAGCATGCCACTGCACTCCAGCCTGGGCGACAGACTGAGACTCCGACTCAAAAAAAAAAAAGAACTCATAGACTCATTTGGAAGCTCTAACAAATGCATGTTAATAATGTCCAAGGATATATAATGGAGCTTTGTTGTAATAATGGAAATTTAGAAACACTCCAAGGAACCATCATCGGAGATATTAGTAAATGAAATATATTTTTAAAAGCAAAATAAAATGGTATAGCACGGTTAAAATAAATACACTCTCGCTAACGGTGTCCACATCAGTAAATCTCATAAATGTCATGAGTGAGGGAAAGCAATTTGTCAATGTGAAGGAAGAGTTCAGTATATAAAAAATAACATACGATACATATTTATATATCATGTATAATATAATTCAGTATATATTGTATATCACGTATAGTATATGTGTGTATATTCATTGTTATTATTAATTACATAGTATATGTTTATGCCATAGGCCGTTATGGAAAAATACAAAGAGCAACAACTTTAATGGGAAAGATAAAATGAGAGCAAGAAGGGGGAGTCAGGAAGAAGAGGACAAGAAAAGGGAGGGAATCATGGGGAAAGGGAACCATGCGTTAAATAGTCAACAAAGTGTAGAAAAGAGTTTCCGGAGGGTAAGGAAGTGGAGGTGAGGGTAACTCGAGAATGACTGGTAGAGAATGGGGATGGGGACAGGACTTTAAGGGTGGGAAGACCTGGCATGGAGAAAGGCTGGGTAGAAGGGCAGCGTGAAAAATGTCTCAAACTTGTGGAATTAGTTTTGATTCCAGTCAATACTGAGTAGCTACAAAACAAATTGTGAGCTATGCGCCCCCCCAAAAAAAAAACACTGGAGAAGACAGGTTGGTACCATGTGGTGAAGGGTCTTGAAGGGGGCTCTTGAGTCACTCTTAACACGACGTTCATTTGTCACAAACCCTCCTGCCTCCTGTATGCAATGAGGGTTTCTGTCAGCCCTGGGCTACTCCCACCTCCTATTACCTGTGCGGCCTGGTCCACTCCTTTGTGTAAAGGTCTTGCCATGCTGTTGTTGTTATTTTTAATTATGCCCTAGTTAAGTGAACAACCTTCCACTCCCAAATCAATGATTCTTCCTCCTTTCGTTTAGTAGTTGCATGAAGCCTAGGTTATTCATACCTCAATTCAGGGACTTAAAGCAAGAAGAGAGGATGCTGGCGTGCACCACCCAGATTCCACTTCAGGCCTGGGGCCCTCATTTTCCCAGCTGCTCTGGGATCTTCAGCCAAGCTGACCACAGGAATTACCCTCAGTCAAGGAAAGCCAACTGCTAATTTGATGCTCCTTCCCTGAGCATGGGGTACCTTAAGGAGAGATGATGTCCAAAATTCATCCCAGCTTTGCAGTACCTGGATCAGCTGAGAACTTTGTCCTGACTGCACTACCACTGTCAGAACTGTGCTGACATTCACGGTCTCCTGCTTCATCTATGTTTACATCTCTGCCTCAGTGTCTTTTCCTGGGTAAACCCCACTAAAAACGTTGGGCAATTTTTATCCATCCTTTCTATCTGGATTGTATAAGTTTAAAATTCTTATGGCATTGATTTTTTTTTCTAATATTTAATGTAGTTTCTAAATAACCATGCCCAGATTCTTTTCTGGCCATATAAAATAAGGTTACCATGCTTGCTCACTGATTTAGATTTAGTTCTCCAACACGTAGCTATTAAAGATGGTAAGCTCCCTGAGGGTAGGATTCCTAAATACTATAAGGCTGATCTATTTGAAAGACAGCACAATGCTGCTAACAGCCAAGAATGAGATCTCTTTGGTTGAATTCATCATCCTGTCATAGATATAATGTTCTTCCCTCTATATTTTTTTATTGTATATCAACAGTTTGTATTCATTGGATGAATTACTTTTACTGAGGTTGTTTTCAACAAATATATAGATGATAAGTAAATAAATAAATATAATTAGACATATATATTTTTTCCTTTACAAATGGATAATTACTTTCAAAAATGAAAAAGGTAAATGTGTTTTAGAGTTTCCAAAAAAAGGGGTTCTCATTCCTATTTGTAACCCAAACAGAAGAGCACACAAAAAGTGCCACCAATGGTTGTACTCTGTGGCTCCGTAAGGCACCGTTTGGGGAGATGGTAGAAGTCAAGGGTGCTTCACAAGGGTTTCTGCAGGTGATCCTGATAGAGACTTTCTCTCCTGCCTTGTAGAGAATCAAACTAAAGAAAATGGCCAAAGACACTAGCTCTGATACTATAAAATACTACCAGCAGGACTCATGAATGCTAAAAATCAGTTTTTTATTTCTTATCAAGTAGCAAGTCTGTGTGATATAAGGGAAGAGAAGATAAAAATCATACTACCAATGTTTAAAGATGTATTCCCTTGTACAGTTTTGCTTTTTAATGTTAATATACTACTTGTTTTTAAACCAATATTTTTAAATAAGTTGGGATATAATTACTATTAATTGCCGTCCAAGGAAATGTATGTAAAACAGGAAATGATATATAATATGCTAAGAAAATTGATTTTAGCATAATTTCTCTTAATATATTATTTTAAAGATATTCTCAAACAACCTTAAAGGGATCAAAATAACTCTATTGTGAATGATAAAACTTATCAGCTGCCTTGTGTAAATTGTGTATATAGGAGACATATTTCCTTGTGCTTCTAATACTGCTGAATGAACAGTGACTTTTGAATTCCTCTTGTCCTTTCATGATGAATTATTCAGATGTTCCATGACAGAACTACACCGAGGTGCATAAGTTCATGTTGATGAGTTGTTTGTGACTCATACAGATGCAGTGGACAAATACCTTATTTTTTCCTTTACATATAAGTCCAACATTTTGTTTAGAATAAATTCCATCAACATACAAGTGGATATATTGAAAAGCAACTGCTCAGATAAAATGATTTTTTTTAAAAGAAAAAAAAAGAAGTATCTGTCTTTCAAGGACACAGCTTGGAAAAATTTCAGAGTAGCTTGCTGTGCCAGTTACGCCTGCAAATCTCATTAACAGTAATGGAATTTTGAACGTAACAACTATCACATTGATTTGAACATTTCCCCAACATGTACATTTTATTTTTAGAAAAGCATTTATTTCAGAGCTGAGTTCAGAAAACTTGGTGTTTCTAGTAAATCTGACATTATTTATGGATGTTTCTTTTATAAAAATAAAATTATAAAAACACTCAAATAGAGACCACTACAGGTCTTTCTAATGTTTTATGAAACATTAAAACACTAGGGGAAAAAAGTACTGGAGTCTTTGTCTTACAAATTTATATATTATTTTTAAGGCTATATATTTATCACATGTTTTTATTTATCATAAATCTTTCATTGTGTCACAGATGATATTTATAATAGAATATGGAGAAAGTTTATGGAAGAAGAGCTTTGTAATTCTCTTGGTTAACAACTAGCAAACAAACATCAAAGCAGAGAGAAGACAAAATTTAATGTCCCCAAGATATCGAGATTGGCAGAGACTGCTATCATTTCCCATTATCTATTCTCCCTTCCCCTAATTTTATCTGGACATGGAACTTCCAGAATAAAGATTGCATTTCCAGACTCTCTTGCAGCTACCTGTAGCAATGCAAATACGTTATGGCCAATGAAATAAAAGGCAAAGTATTATGAGGCAGCTTACAGATAAACACGACCTCTCCCCATCTCATTCCTATTTATTTCTGTCTCCATGCCAAATATAAGATAAAAGATATCACCATCTATAATTATGGTACGGAGGTCAAATTTAGAGAACAGTATTTTTAAATGCCCAGGTGAGGGTAGTCTTAATTGCTTTATAAAACATCATATATTATTTGTGTTGTGTTATGTTGCATTATATTGAATTTCAACATAAGTGAAATGTATATTTACTGGATTTTATTCATGTGTTAAAACGTTAACACATTTTAGTTTTATGTTACCTTTTCTTTTCAAGCTTGAAATGTAAATACTTTAAATGAATATGTTTGAGGAAAACTGGGCAATGCTGAGAGAACTCGGAAGGAATGAAGAACTATGAGAGAGGACTTCATACAATGCCTTTTGCGTTGAGGTAAAATTTTCTAAACATAGCATAAAGGCGGATGAGAGTTACAGCATTAACCATACATGCATGTATTTAAAACAAATAATTACAAAAAACTTTTTAATAAATGAAATCAGCTTCTGTTTGGTTCTCAACTCAAAGTCTGCATAGTAAGTGACAATCTGTCCCAAATAATAGCTGTATATGCAATAGTGTTATTTCCTATAATTAAAGTAGACTTTATTGGGTGTCAGTATGTCACACATGAATAAGCTATTTTAAGTTTTATCTCCCAACTCCCACTTAACTTCTTCTTATGCTCAGTGTTACTCATTCATATATTCACAAATTTCCCCTCTTTTTGCCAAAATAAAGAAACATGTTGACAAGTTTTTAAACACTAAAGCAAGAATGCTGAGATTTTTGTGTAAAAAAAATTAGTCATTAATGTGAAATTGACAACTTCAAGTGAAATTGTCAATATAATAGGCACTGAGATTTCTCTTGACTGAGATTAGTGCTATATTGAAAACCTCAGTCATATTTAGAAATATTTGTCTTTACATTTAAGGTTTATGTACTTAAACCTTTGTTTCAAAGAAACCCAAACCAAGTACTGAGTCATCAGGCACATGCACAGATGAGACATTCTCCTGGAAATAAAACAAATGTATGAGTAAATTTGCCTCTGTTTTAGAAAAAAACACATAATAATTAAGTGTATCTTAATGCCTAGATAATGGTCAAAATATTTCTCCACAAGGCGATGACATCTAAATGTTTTCTGGAAAGGATGGTCTAAATGGGGGCAGAAAATGCTAGTCATGTTTCTCATTGAGTTTATAATTACCATCAACAAATATTTTTTCGAGTCCCCTCTGAGCATGGCAGTGTAGTAATAATGATCAGCATCACTGACCGCCATCGAGATGTCCAATGCTAAATTAAGTTTCGCTGATTTATGTTCATGGCTTTATGTGTGCCCAGCTCATCTGTTCTTACAAGCTGCTCTGTTGTGCTCCTACCAGCAAATTATGTGACAGAACCAACCTGGTGCTAATTTACTGAACTCTGTGCTACCAACAAAACACTTCCCCGTTTATATATATCCCTGCCCATTATTGTTTTCCTACCGCCCTTTGTCTCTAAGTGAACACTGCCAAGCCAATAATATATCCGGAGTAATTAAAAAACAAATAAAGCAACTCAACTTTACACTTTTCCATCTGTTGGTCTGTGGTAGCTTACATCCTCTGCACATTCTGGTGCAATCTGTAAAACTTCTACTTGATGACTTTCAGTCAGCCTGGGATAAAGAAATCCACTGTATTACTCCTTAGAGTAATATTTTGAAAACATAGATTTGAATAGGTCGATCATTGATTAATGATTCCTCAAAGAATCACAGAGATTAAACTCAAATTCCTCTTTCAGTATCTGAATCATCTATCATTCTCCAATTACTTTGTTCTTTGCACCATACACTTAAGCCATAAGAAATCTGAAGTTCACAGAATCTACAACGCTATGTTTCTTCTCAATGTATTTGTGTGTGATAGCACACCCCTTCAGTATCTGCCTCAACTTCCATTACGTCTAAAGTCAGCCTTTGTCATGCCTATTGAAGCCCTTATTTCAGTTTATAAAAAATGCTTCTGCTCATGTTTCTATATCATCCAGTGACTATATATACTTAATATTGATCACCTCCTTTGAATTATCATTTACTTATCTATTTCCTTGACCAGAGTGTATGCTTCTCCAAACAAAGACCAAAGTGTGTTCCTCCTTGCAACAATTGCAACAATTACAAGCTTCTGAAATACATGAACTAGATATATAGCTCTTTATTTCTATAACCCAAGACCATAACAAGATTTGTCTTTCATAATATAGGTTTTCAATAAAAAATATTTGAATGTATAAATAAATTAAAAGATACACTAATATGCATCAACAAGCCAAATTCTTATCTTTAATCTTCCTCTTATAATCTTCCAAGAGCATTATAAATGTTAATTTCTTCTCCCAGCTGTCCTTGTGGTATTTAAGTGTATGGTAAATTTTACTAGTGAAGACATTCCTTTCATTTATATTAATATTTTATGAGACCATAAACAGCCAATATTTGTCAACATTCACTTCAGATATACTTCCTTTTCTGAACTCTGATAACCCCCAAATGGAGATCAATAAATCATCTAAAATACTCACTTCTCTGTGGTGAAAATTCAAACAATATTTTCATCAAGCTATCTTGCTATTCCACTCCAACTATTGTGCAGGAGATTCAACTACATAAAACTTTTATGTATTCAAACTTTTTAATTTTTTGAAATATCCCTTACTTAAAATCATAGAGTTAAAGTTGAAAATAACTTGATAGTCTGTTTTCTATCACAAAGGACAATCAATATTGTTGAAATTGGATCAAGATAAGACTAACAAGTTAGTAATATAATCCTAATATCTATGATGTGATAATTTGAAAGAAAACCAATTATTTGACATCGGTGTGAGGAATAGGGTTTTTATTTAATATGGTATCTATAAATCTAGACTATATATTTAATATGGTGTTATTATGTAAAAATAAATCTAACATGTAATGTCATGATTAACAATATCAAGCCGTTACTACACAATCTTCTCACGAATATCTCTCTTTTTTTTTTATTTAAATGCAACATGCAGCAAAACTAGTATAACTGATGGGATCAAATAGCTTTTAATTATATGTCTATTCAATGTGTAATGTCTTTAAGCATTGAGAGAACCAATGATCATGTGAGTACATAGATAAAGATCTGGAGCAATCAGAATCCATACTTAAAATCTATCATTGCCCAATGTAATCAAAGACAATCTAAGAATAAAGTCAGGTTAGAAGAAAGTGGAAAAAAATTTATGAGAAACATGATGATGACATTATCTGGACACTTGTATCTATTCATGTTAGCTTCACCCTGGACTTTCTGGACATCTTAGCCAATAAATCGCGTTTAAGGCTGTGGTGTAATTATGTATCTAGGGGTGCCCAAAAGATATATAGAGATGTTATCTATCGGTTACTTTTCAAAGTTAAATTAAATTACAGTAGCAATGTGCAATATGACTTTTGCTCAACCGTTCTTTTGCCATTTTTTTATTGTCCTGCCTGTCGCATGGTGATGCTAGCATTCTTTGGAGTAATGTCTTTTTTTTTTTTTTTTGAGTTGGCGTCTCACTCCGTCTCCCAGACTGGAGTGCAGTGGCCGCTCCCGGCCACCGCAGCCTCGACCTGCTGGGCTCCGGCGATCCTTCCACCTCAGCCTTCCGAGTAGCCGGAACTACAGGCATGTGCTACCATGCCCAACTAATTTTTTTGATTTATTGTAGAGATGAGGTTTCGCCTGCCCAGGCGGGTCTCGAACCCGCGGTCTCAGGCAATCCACTCACCTCAGCCTCCCAAGGCGCGGGATTACAGGCTTAGCCACCGAGCCCGGCTGATTAATGTTATTTTTTGAGCGAACATCATACTTTAAAATGTGTATACTTTTTTTGGCACTCCCTGTAGATATTGTCTTTGTTCTGGCAAAAGAGCTTCATAAAACCTTTGGAATTTCCTGAATGATAGGTATGCCTCTTGTTATTCATGACGAGCCCCTTTCAACCATACTTGAACTTTGGCCTACAAGGTGGATTATGGTGGCCTCTTAGAAGGTTTCAAGGAAAGGGCTGGCCAAGTTAGCCAGCTGGAACTTTTCAGTCCCACTTTCCAACCTATTAGAAGATTAAGTTCCATCACATGGCCACAATGTAATCAATCATGCCTAAGTAATGAAGCCTCAATATAAACTTTTGAACAATAAGGCTGAGGAGTTTCCAGGCTGGTGAACACCTGGTCTGGAGAGAGAATGAAGTTTTGGGCCACACCCCATAACTTTTTTTTTTTTTTTTGCGTTGGAGTCTCACTCAGTTGCTCATTCTAGAGTGCAGTAGCACACTCACCGCCACCCGAGTGTCGACTTGCTGGGCTCAGGCGATCCTTCTGCCTCAGCCTTCCACGTAGCTGGAACTACAAGCACGAGACACCACACCCGGCTAATTTTTTGATTTATTGTAGAGATGAGGTCTCGCCAAGTTGTCCAGGTTGTTCTCGAACACGTGGGTTCAGGCAATCCACTCACCTCAGCCACCCCATAACTTTTATAAGCATCTTTTCCATTGGGATATCCTGAGTTGTATTTACATAATAAAACTATAGCCTAGTGCTTTCCGAGTTCTGTGACTCATTCTAACAAATGTTGTAACCTGGTGTGGGGTGGAAAGGGGAGAGTCTTGGAAGCTCCAAAATTTTTAGTCAACTGAGAAGAAAGCTGGGCAGTTTGAGGATACCCATGACTTTCCACTGATAACTGCATTGGGTCAATCTTGGGTCCTAGCTTGTGGACCTGCACTAACTCTAGATAGTATCAAAATCGAATTAAATTGTAAGACACACAGATGGTATCAGAGAATTGATGTAAAAAAACACTATTTGTGGTTAAAATATCAGAGTTGGGATTCTGCTACTTGGAACTAAAAAAGTCTGACTCTTGTTCATTCATAATTTACTGTTAATTGAAATCAATATTTTTCACCTTCTAAGGATATTTTCAGTTGGTCCTACAAGCCAAGATCGCTTTTGAAATGCATGCTGTTTGAAAAAATGCGAATGCTCTGTAGTGGTGGTTTATTTTGTTTTATTTGTAAAATGTTAGTTTCTCTTTTGAAAAAATGAGAAAGGCATGGTAATATTCATGTTTGTTATATTGACAAAAATAGCCATCATCAGTATTGGTTTTAATTGTTTCATTTTTGTGTTCACGTTCTCTCCAAACTTGTTTGGGGAACTTGGTTTGCACTACTTAGCAATCAAATGGAATAAATCTTCAAACTTGCAAATCCAAGTGCAGATCCAGGTTGCTTGGTTTTAATAGATAGTGATCTATATGTAAAGCAAAAGAAAATGCAGAAAGTAACAAGGGTGCATTATACAAGAAGAATCAAAGACTATTCAACTAACCTTGCAGGGCTGTGGTGAGTTCCACGTGAGATAGTGATTCACAAGCCTTGAATTCATATGTGACACAACCAGACATCATGCTTTTCACTCCCCTTACTCCACACCTTTCTACTCACTTCTCTTTCCTATTTTCTCTGCTCAATTTGTTCTCAGCAGGCCCCAGATCACCTCCCCTGAAGAGGCAGAAAACAACACTTGAGAGGGTCATCTAAAAAAGACTGGCTTTTACCTGTCAACGAGTATACAGGTCGTGTGCATATGTGTATGTCTGTGTGTTAACCCATTGGCTGCTTCAAAAGAAAAAAAAATGCAATGGTCTCTCATCAGAATTATATGTGAAAATGTCACAGATCAGGGGTCCTGGGACTGGCCTTCTAATCACATTACTGTTCTTCTTTGCCTTGTATACTCTTCTCTTTCCCAAAATCACCCTCTCTCTTTTTTTTTTTTTTTGAGTTGGAGTCTCACTCCGTCGCCCAGGCTGGAGGGCAGTGGCCGCTCCCGGTCACCGCAGCCTCAACCTGCTGGACTCCGGCGATCCTTCCGCCTCAGCCTTCCAAGTAGCTGGAACTACAGGCGCGCACTACCACACCCGGTTCATTTTTTTTTTTTTTTTAATTGTAGAAATGAGGTCTGGCCAAATTGCCCAGGCGGGTCTCGAACCCGCAGG
>CAUYQG010097698.1:0-28048 GCA_963574415.1 Tarsius wallacei
TCCGATCTAAGGACAAAATTATGAACTTCACAGCAACTTGGATGGATTTAGAGTCTATACTACTCAGTGATCTAAGAACTGAGTACCACATGTTCTTACTCATAAGTGGATCCTGAACAATTATCATTATACGATAAGAAAGGGATTGGCAGTAGTGGGAAACTGCCAGAAGTGGGTTGGGAGGAACCCTGCATTAATAGAGGTACCTGATCTCAAACCAGGTGAAGGGGGGACCAAAGTAAGGCCCAAACTTTACCTACACAATGACCACTTGTATACTTAACCCTGAATTGTACCCCACAACTTTAAAATTTAAAAAATGCTATAAAGTTTCTTTAATTAAAAGTGTGGTATTGGTACATAAACAGACTAATGCAAAGTCTAGAAATAGATCCAAAAGCACAGAAAAATTTAGTATATGTTTGATAAAGGAAGATTTTCCAATAAGGAAGAAAAAGATGAATTTTTAAAACAGGATGTTGGCACAAACTGGATAGCTACTTGGAAAAAAAAAGGAGTGGAATCTCACGTTGTATACTAAGATAAATTACAAATGGTTCTAAATGTAGAAAATGAAAACATAAGTTCTAAATAGGAAAGTTTCTTGGTAACCTTGGTGTGGAAAAAACTGTGACTCAAAAACAAGTATTATAAGCAAAGACAAAGTGGCAAAAAAAATTTACAACTTACGTCACAAGAGTCCAAATTTCTAATATAAAAAGAACAATAAAAAAGAAAAAGATCTCAAACTTAATAGAAAAATGGGCGAAATCTGAAAGGACAGTTCAAGAAGAAATGAAAATGGTGGCTGGGCGCGGTAGCTCATGCTTGTAATCCCAACACTTTGGGAGTCCAAAGAGAGGGCCAGGAGTTCAAGGCTAGCCTGGGCAACATGCTGAGACCTTGTCACTACAATAATCAAAAAATTATCTGGGCACGGTGGCATATGCCTGTAGTCTCAGATACTTGGAAGACTGAGGTGGAAGGATCGCCTTGAGACCAGCAGGTCGAGGCTGTGGTGGTCATGAGCGGCACTACACTCCAGCCTGGGCAACAGAGAAAGACTTCAACTCAAAAAAAAAAGAAAGAAAGAAAAAAAGAAAATAGTCATACAAAAAAGGAGCTAACATAGCAGGTCTGACTGTGATCCTTTGAAAGGCTGCTTGCAAAGTTGGCATAGTGTCTAGGAACTTGGATTTTGGGAGGTTTCCCACTATTAACTGATAAGAGTGGCTCACTATGCCTTAACTATACAAACAATATGGATGCTGAATACTGGTTTTCCTTCTGGGAGTCTGGAATTTTGGCACACGCCAGGTATCGGCTGCCTACATGACCAGCCTCTAGTAAAAACCCAGGCAAGGAGCCTCTAATGAGCTTCTCTAGTCGACAACACCTAACAACCCTATTTCTAGAGATCTATCCCAGAGATACACTGGCAAAAATACAAAATAACACATGCCCAAGGCTATTACTCCATGTTATTTTAATAGCTAAAGTTTGAAAATAACTCAAAAGTCCACCAATAGGGGACTTACTGAATTAACTATGCTACAACCACACAGGAGAATCCTATGCGGCTAAGGGGGGAAAAAAAGATATCCCACACACAGACATAGAGTAATTTCCAGGATATAGTATTAAGTGAGAAAGGGAAAAAAGCTAAGGCATATGAGAGTTTATAAGCTATGCTACCTTTGTGTAAGAAAGGGAGAGAAAGAGAAATATAAAAGTGTATATGAGTGTACATATTCCTATTTAGAAAAGGAAGCACTGGTGCCAGGTGTAGTGGCTCATACCTGTAATCCCAACACTTTGGGAGGACAATGCAGGAAGACTGCTTGAGCCCAGGAGTTTGAGACCACAGCCTAGGCATTCATAGTAAGAACTCATCTCTACAAAACATAAAAAAGAAAATTAGCCAGGCATAGTGGCAAACACCTATAGTCCCAGCTACTTGGAAGCCTGAGGTGGAAGAATCTCCTGAGCTCAGGAGGTCAAGGCTGCGGTGAGCCATGATCGTGGCACTGCACTCCAGCCTGGGTGACAGAGTGAGACCATGACTCAAAAACAAAAGAAAAGAGAAAAGAATGCACAGAAAGGGTTAAGTTCTAACAAAAATTGCTGTCCACAAAGCAAGGGGTCAGTGACTGCAACGAGACCTCTCTAGAGGCTGAGGCATAAGGATCGCCTGAGTCCAGGATGTGGAGGCTGCAGTGAGCCATGATCATGCCACTGTACTGCAGCTTGGGTGACAGAGTGAGATCCCAATTCAAAAAAAGAAAATAAGTACTAGGAGGGTTAAGCTGTAACAAAAATGGCTGCACGAGTCAGAGATCTCTTGTTCCTGTTTTGAAATCTTGTGATAATTGTACAGTCAGAAAAATATATAAAATTAAAAGAAAAAAATCCCCCAAGCTGAAAACAAATGAATGAACATAATTATCAAGTTGGTGACATAACCACATCGTTAGAATTATTTCAAGTGACTTTAAAACAACACATTCAATGCACATTCTTGGTAGAATATACTCTAAGGACAAAGAGAGCTGCAAAGAAATATAAAATCTCATTCAATAGTCTTACTGTTATTATTATATAGCTCTTAATATTTTGAAACCAATTAAGTATTACAGGGTAAAGCAAATAAGGAATCATGTCAATGTTTTAGGAACTGTGGTTTTCAGCCCAAAATAAAAGAACCAAATACAAAAACAAAAAAGTAAAAACCCAGTAATGTTAAATTTGAATTAGAAAAATTATATGAACTAGTGATTTGTTTTCTTTAAAAAAAAAATACACACACACACATTTATATACATTTCCCAGTTATCTCTGAATATTATTCCTCACTAAAAGAATGGTTGATACCAGGATTGAGACATCGAAAGTTCA
Source organism: Tarsius wallacei (assembly GCA_963574415.1). NCBI lineage: Eukaryota > Metazoa > Chordata > Mammalia > Primates > Tarsiidae > Tarsius > Tarsius wallacei. The sequence goes on from CAUYQG010097698.1 coordinate 2,896, forward strand.
AGATGAACTGAAGATGTTGTACCAGGGCTGGTGGGCTTATCTCCTAGAGACATAGTGGTGAGGGATGAACAGGCAGAACACAGAGGTTATCAGGGCAGTGAAACTCTTCAATATGATGCTACAATGGTGAGTACACTATGCATTATACAAGCAAATGACACCATGAGGAAGCAAGGAGAATGGATTTGGTAGCTTCAAGTATTAGAAAAAAAAGGTGAGGGAATGGGGCACTGCTCTAGACAGGAATGATGTAGAAGATATGACCCTACCTGCAGCCACCTTCTCTAGATCCAATTTCAAACAAGTTCACTGCAGAAAGTAATTTTCAAACAGTGAGGGAAATCTGAAAATAGATAGAATATTCAACAATATCAAGGATTATTAAATTTTAGGTGTAATAATAGCTTTGTGATTATTGAAAAAAATGATCCAGATATTTTCAATGAAGTGTGTGAGGATGAAATGACAATAAGGTCTGAAAATTGCTTTAAAATACTCCAGCAAAAAGAGACAGAATGCAAAAAGAGATGAAAGAATCAACAGTAGATGTGAGAGTTGACGGGTATGTGAATGCCCATTGTACTATTTTTCCCAATTTGGTGTGTGTTTTGAAAATTTTCACAATAAACTATTAACAAAAAGTACAGAAGAATGTGGCATAACAAAAAGTGTTACTCTTTTAACAGTTATCAAACATATGTTAAGATAACATTACGTAAGAAAAAAGATCACCTTAAATGTATGAATTATAAGAACACATGTAAAAAAAGACCCAATTTGATACCTAATAGTCTTTACAATCATAAGTAAATAATAGTATTCTCTTAAAAATTATGAATTCAGCAAGTTATTTAGAATAGGGTTGAAATAAAATTGTATTACAACCTCAAGCCAGAATGACTAACATTAAGAGTATGATAGGAAGAAACAGATAATTGTAATAGCTTTTCAGAACTTTTTAACCTGCATGGGAAATAAATCTAAATTATATTAAGTGGGAAAATATTCCACTATATAGGGTGACATTTTAGAAATACTTCCAACATGAATAAAATCCTAAAATGAAAAATACTTCAGTTGTTTTTGTGAAAACAGGAAACATGATCAAAGCACCAACAAGTAAGACACTAACAGATGAGGCTGGAGACAGTCCTCACAAATTTAAAGACTGGAAAGTGAAATGAGGAAGGAAAACATTTCTAGTTCCCACCATCTACCTGCCAAAAGACCTTTGGGAAATACCTCCGTTTGCTGTATCTAGTTGTGCAGAGGACTTGCTGAAAAATCCTTATACTCAAGTTCTAATCCTGTTCTGCAAGGTAACAACAGTTGTATGACCTTGAGCAAGTGGCTAACCTTTCTTAGCTTCCCCGAACCTTGGTTTCTACACTGTGAAAACTGAAAATTAGGTCTTTTGTTTTTGCTTCCTATTATCATTTTGACAGTGAACAAAGTAATGTGTGGAAGCACTTTGTAAACTATCAGGGTCTGCAAATCCAAGATATTTTCTTCTTTTTTATTTCTTTTCTTTATTATTGTTGTTGTTTTTGTTACTATTACAGGTCACTTGACATTTGAAGCTTCATATCTTTAGCCAAAACAACCAACAAATTTGAGGTTATTCATAAATTGATAGTTCGATTTGTGAACCAGTCTCTTTGAGTTCCTTTATTTTTCTACTTGAATTTTGATTATTTTCATCGCATATCTACTTCTCCACCAAGAGGCCTAAAAGAAGAGGGTGGGGGTGGGGGGAGGCTGAACTCAATCTGTTACTTGTTGGCTTGGCTGAGTGACTGAGGTGGAGATGGGAAATGAGTCCCTCTATACCATTTGCTGTTTACTATGAAGATGAGTGGGGTAATGATATTATTTACAACATTTTACGTGGTTTCCTCAGATCCTCCTCCTCCCTGTAAGTGTGGAGGGTGGCAGACAGAGGGGGAAGGTTCCCACGAGGAAATGTGTTTAAAAGCTAAATTTAAATGTGAACCCTAACTGTATGGCTTGCCTAGTAACAATCTGTCCACCGGTCAGCTCCCAGAAAAAATCTCCAGCCCTGAGAAGTCACATGGTTCTTGGCTGAGACCCTCTGGCAAAAGCACAGCGCTGTCATGCCATCAGTGTTCAGCAATGGAAAAATACTCAAGAGCAATCGTTGGCACTGTGGCTCCAAATTGGAGCTAGCAAGGCAGAGCAGGTGGGGGTCAGAGAATCTTCTGGAAGGCCCCTCTGTAGTACACAGCTCCCTTCTACCTTAACATGAGGTTGGCTGGATGGAACTAAAGCCCGGAAGCTTAACACACACAGACTTCTGATACCCAGTCACAGGACTTTCTGCCTGGTAAACCACACAGTGTGGCCAAAGTAAAGCCACAAAATGAGGATGGCTTTCAGAGATGCCTGAAATAACTTTACATCAGAAACTAACACTGTCAGGGCAAGTTTAACTCTGTGTATTTGTTTTTTGTTCTTCATTTTCAGATAGGTTAAAAAATTAGTTTCTTGAGGGTAAAATCTGTCATTTCCCCCCCGTACTCCTTGGCTTGGCTAGTGACACAGAAGCCAGCATAAGAACAAATTATACTAATGTCATTAGTCCTGTCTCACAGAAGCACTGCAGTATAATGGAAAACTAACAAAAAAAGGAGTCCAAGGCAGAAGACCTGGGTTCTGGCAGGGATTTTCCCAACTAGCTGGGTGGCCTCCAATAAGACACAGAACCCTTTCTGGTCTTCAGCCAGCTCACCTTAAGATGAGGGTGCTATAGACTGAAAATTTTTTTTTTTTTTTGAGTCAGGGTTTCTCTCTGTCATTCTGGCTGGAGTGCTGTGGTACAATCGACTCACAGTAGCTTCAACCTCCTTGGTTCAGGCAATCCTCCTGCCTCAGCCTCCTGAGTAGCTGGGACTACAGGTGCATATACCACCACGTCTGGCTAATTTTTTATATTTTTTGTAGAGATGGGGTCTTGCTATGTTGCCCAGGCTGCTCTTGAATTCCTGGCTGAAGCAATGCCCCCACCTTGGTCTCCCAAAGTGCTGGAATTACAGGCATGAGCCACTGTGCTCAGTCTAAACTAAATTAAAACAACAGAAAAATGAATTGACAAATAAAAAGTATATATATTCAAGGTGTATGACATGATAATTTGATATATATATACACTGCATGATTACCATGATCAAATTAAGACCTCCACACCACCCATAGTTAGTGTGTGTGTGGAGAGACTGGATGATTTTGTCCAACCCAACTTTTTATGTTGAAACCGAATCCCTAGTGAGATGGTATCAGGAGATGGGCCCTTTGGGAGATGACTAGGTCATGAGGGTAGAACCCCTCATTAGTGTCCTTATAAAAGGAGCCCCAGAGAGTGTCACTGCCCCTCCCACCATGTGAGGACACAGTGAGAAACTGGTTGTCTTTGAAGTAGAAAGTAAGACTTCACCAGACATGGAATCTGCTGGCCCCTTGATTTTAGAATTCCCAGCCACCAGAATTGTGAGAAATAAATTCCTGTTGTTTGTAAGACACCTAGATTATGGTTACTTGTTGTAACAGCCCAAATGGACTAAGACAGAAGGGTTGTACTGAGTGATCTCTAAGTGCTCTTCCAACACTAATACTGTAAGAAGTCATTAATGTGTTGGCAAGAGAGTTCACGTATTTCAATTCAAGCGCTATGCTCATCTGAACTGGCTTTTAGAAAGTAAAGCTTGGAGTTTCTTTTTATTAACAGGAAGTACTACCCTCTCAAAGATGAGATGCTTTTACTTTCTATTTCTTAGCATCCTTGCCTCTGGTCTTCTAGGTAACTTGCCACTTTTATAACCTTTCACAATGGTCATTCTATTTCTTCATGCTGTGGTCCAGGAACAAAAGGAAGAGTGACATTAGCCCATAAACACACAAAATTATACTGACTGTCACACAGATGCAAAGAAACAGCAACATACACTGTCAGATTGCTGAGAATCACTGAATAGGTATTTTATAAATACGGAGATGACATTAGAAAGCACGCCTTACTGTTTCTTCCTGCTTTTGCTGACAAGTGATCTGTCTCCACCTACTTCCTCATTTGCCAGAAAGTAGGGAGACTATACTTTTTAAACTGAGAATCTCAAGGTCCTTGACTCCCTACAATGGTAGCATCCTCCACTAGCCAACACTGCTCTTGCTGGAGCCCAGTCAGTCAGATGTGAGGGTTACCCAGCAGAAACAGGAATTCACCCTGAACACACAAAAGACCCTGGCACCTTGGGTCAGATCATTTTACACACCCTGGAAAAGTCTTGTGCCTAGAACAAAGCTTGTAGCATTACCAGCTGACCCACTCTGGTCCTAGCATGATCCTCTGAAAAACTATTTTAAAAATATATTAGAGTTCTGCGGTTCTTCTCCCAGGCACTGATAGGAATGTCCTTAATCTCTATGTGTATGTAAATTACTTCTGTATGAAAGTTAAATATTACATTTTGGTGATGGTTTCATCTCCAGGTATAATAAGTCTTTCAGACAGCTGAGGTTCACAAATTGGAGCTGTGTCCTGCTAGATGTCAGACCCTGGGTCACAGTGGACCCGCAACTGGCTCAGTAGAGTAATGGTTCAGGTGAAGTTACGTTACTTGACTCCACTCACATGGGGATTCTAAATAACTTGTGTCTTAGGAAAGACTACATAGAAAGCATCATAAGCACACAGGCTAACTTAGCAAAAAGCAAAACAAAAAACTTTCATGTTGCAAAATTTCATGAATCAAAGAGGTCAACAGCTAAGTTCCCACCAAGAGATTTTGTCCAGTAAAGGATACTGCAGGCCCGAGGCCACGGCACTGGTGCGATAACTGCCCAGGCGCTGCCCACTCTCAGAGCAGTGCCAGGCAAATTGCTTGTCCTGTCCTGTGCTCAGCACCCACTCCAGCTCCAAGACAAACAGGATCATCGTCACTCTGCTCTGATGTGCTGAAAATCAAGAGACAAGAAAACAACCTATAAAGCATCCCAAGGAGGCTGGAAAAGCATAGTCCATGGAAATCATCGTTCTTCTCCCCACCCCAGAATAAACCGAACAGTATAGCCATTTTAAGGACAGAGTAGAACTGTGGCTCTTGTTGGGGGTGTAAGCCCTTGTAGACAGGCACGTCCAAGTTTTCTAATTAATCTTTTAAAAAGTTGGTCATCTCTTCACAATGCTCCCCACTAACTCATTTGTTCCAACCCAGGGATTACTGCCGTAGACAGCTCCGGTTGCCAAAGAGCCTGGGCCTCTTCCCTCAGACATGCTAGGGCTGCAGGACTACACAGCGCCAGATCCAGTGTACCACACAACACACTGGCAACACATTCTGTTTTTAATCATTGTGATGACCTTGCAAAATGGGTGATTTCCTGATTTTACAACAAATCCAACCTTAGCAAGATGGTCCTTTTAGGTTGGCTAACATACAATGCAGTCAGAACCAGAGTGCATACCCATAAAACAGTCATTCAACAAACGCCAGGTGTTTTAAGAGCTGGTGGCCTCTACAATACATACCTGCCTTTCAGAGGACCAGCCACCATCAAGATCAAAATATAGGCTTTAACTAAAAGATGTGACTTTTCAGAGAAACTCCTGAAGATCTTTTCACATCTGTGCCATCAAATGTCCACTTTAAGTTCCACCAGTGGTGGAATAAAACTCTCAAATGAGTCCAGGCAGACTCAAGTCTGTTTCAGGCAGAAAGTGGCCCCTAGCACCTCTCCCCTTTCTCCTGAAGGGGTTTTTGGTTTTTTATCTGTCACCTTCTAAGTCCAAGGGGATGACAGTAGACCTAGAAGATAAGGGGCTTTAGCTTTCTGAGTGGCTTTCACTGCCAGAGGAGACAGAGGCTATGAATGTTAAGTGGCTTGCTCAAAGCTACAAAAATCAACGAACACAAAACTAGTATCAAAATCCTTGTCTCTCTGACATCATACTTGGTTCTCTCTTTCAGTGTCAGGCTGCCTATGACTACTAAGGGGGGGAAAAACCCAACAACTCTAAGCACATACTCTTTCTATGGTGACAGAATTCTTTTATTCAGAAAGAGGCATTTCAAAAATACATACTTATCACTAAGCTTCAGAAACTCACATAAGAAAATAGGGCCTTGATGTCTGGCTTTACTTCTTGAACAGGAGCAGTCAGAGGGAACAGTCTCGCTTTGATCCTTGATTGTAGGGAAAGATAGCTATTTTCTTACTGGTAAGTATGATATTAGCTGTAGGTTTTTTTGTAGGTTTTTAAAAACCAAGTTTAAGAAGCTCACCTCTATTCCTAGTTTGCTGAGTATTTTGTCCTGAGTTACAATTTTAATAAGTGTTTTTTCCACCATAACTGATGTGATGACACAATTTTTCTCCTTTAAACTGTTGATGCGATGGAGTACATTGATTTTCTAATGTTGATCCAGCTGGACTAGATCCCATTTGGTCATGATGCATCATTATTTGTATACATTGTTGGATATGATTTGCTAGTTAGCTTTTTGGTTTTTTAAGGTTTTTGCATCTATTTTCATGAGAGATACTGGTATGTAGTTTTCCTATCTTGCTTGTAATGCTTTGGTTTTAGTAGCACTGATTGATTTTTTGGAGATTTTATTGAGATAAAATGCACATAACACATATTCTCCACATTAACCATTTAGGAGTGTACAATTCATTGGTTTTTATATTCACTGTTGTGCAATCATCACTATTATCCATTTCCAGAACATCTCCATCATTCCAAAATGAAGCTCCATATCCCTAGCACCCCTTTCCCCATCCTTGGGAAACCACTAATCTATTTTTTTATCTCTGGGGATTCTCCTATTCCTGACATTTCATAGAAATGTAACCATACAGTATATGCCTTTGTGTGTGACTTCTTTTAGCCTAAGTTTTCAAGGTTCACCCATACTGTAGCATGTACCAGTACTTTATTACTTTACAGTGGCCAAATAATTCATTGCACATCTATGCCACACTCTGCTTATTCATTTATCTCCTGATGAACACTGAGGCTAATTCCATTTTTTGGCTATTGTGAAAAATGTTGCTATAAATATTTGTGTATGAGTTTTTATGTGAATACTGTCCTGTTCTGCATAACTATGTCTTGGTCAACAACCGACTGCATATAGGATGATGGGCCCATAAGATTACAACAGAGCTAAAAAGGCATAGCTGTCATGATGCGCACAATGCTTTACTCACATGTTTGTGGTGACGCTGATGAAAACAAATCTATTGTGCCGCCGGTCATATAAAAGTATTGCACATAGTTATGTACAGCATATAAGACAATAATAAATGACTATGTTACTACAATAAATGACTTATTTACCATACTATACTTTCTATCATTTAGAGTGTACTCCTTCTACTTATTATTTATTTTTAAAGTTAACTGTAAAACAGCCTCAGGCAGGTCCTTCAGGAGGTATTCCAGGAGGCCCTGTTATCATAGGAGATGACAGCTCCATGCATGTTATTGTCCCTGAAAACCTTTCAGTGGGAAAAGATGTGGAGGTGGAAGACAGTGATATTGATGATCCTGACCCTGTGTAGACCCAGGCTCATGTGTATTTGTGTCTTAATTTTTTTTTTTTTTGAGTTGGAGTCTCACTCTTTCACCCACACTGGAGTGCGGTGGCACACTCACGGCCACAGTAGCATTGACCTGCCGGGCTCCGGCGATCCTTCTGCCTCAGCCTTCCAAGTAGCCAGAACTACAGGCACGCGGTACCACGCCTGGCTAATTTTTGATTTATTGTAGAGATGAGGTCTTGTCAAGTTGTCTGGGCTGGTCTTGAACCCGTGGGCTCAGGCAATCCACTCGCCTTAGCCTCTCAAAGTGCTGGGATTACAGCTGAGTCACCGAGCCCGGCCAGTGTCTTAATTTTTAACAAAAAAGTTAAAAAAAATTTAAAAGCAGAACAAACTTATAGAATAGGGTTATAAAGAAAGAATATTGTTGTACAATTGTACAATGCATTTGTTTCAAGCTAAGTGTTATTACAAAAGAGTCAAATAGTTTTATAAATTCAAAAAGTTACAGTAAGCTAAGACTTCTTTATTCTCGAAGAAAATATTTTTATAAATTTAGTATAGTCAGTGAACAGTGTTTCTGAAGTCTACAGTAGTGTATAGTGATGTCCTAGGTCTTCATATTCACTCCCCTCTCACCCAGAGCAACTTCCATTCCTGCAAGTTCCATTCATGGTAAGTGTCCTAAACAGGTGTACTATTTTTTACATTTTATAGTACCCTTTCTATATTTAGATATGTTTAGTGTAACACATACTTTCCATTGTGTTACAATTGCCTACAGCATTCAGTACAGTAACATGCTGTGAAGGTTTTTAGCCTAGGAGCAATGGGCTATACCACATAACCTAGATGTGTCGTAGGCTATATCATCTAGGTTTGTGTAAATGCAACCTATGATGTTTACACAACAATGAAACTGCCTAAGGATGAAATTTTCAAAATGTATTCCCCATCATTAAGTGACACGGGAATATGCATTCAATTTTCTTGGGTATATAACTCGGAGTAGAAATGCTGTGTCACAAGGTTACTTTATATTTACCTCTTTGAAGAACTGACAAACTCTTTTTCAAAGTGGCAGTGCCACTGCACATTCCCATTGTTAGTGTAGAGAGTTCGAATTTATCCATGTTCTTGTCAACATTGTTTTTTTTTTTTTTTTTTTTGAGAAGAATTAATATTTCTTGAACCACTGAACTGTGTTTCGGGTACTTCACTAAGCAATCTGCATATGTGAACTTTCAAGAATGTTTTTATTGTGGTGAAATACATATAACATAAAATTTACCACTTTAGCCATTTTAAAGTATATAGTTCTCTGGCATTAAGCATATTCACACTGTCATGTAACTATCACCACCATCCAATCTCTAGAACTTCCTCATATTCCCCAACTGATGCTTTGTATCCATTATACACTAACCCCATTTCCGCTTCTCCCTAGCCCTGACAACCATCATTTACTTTCTGTCTCTATGAATCTGACTACAATAAGTACCTCATATTAGCAGAATCCTTCAGTATTTGTCCTTTTGTGACTTGCTTATTTCACTTAGCATATGTCTTCAAGTCTCATATGCACTGTAGCATGTGTGAAAATTTCCTTTTAAAAAATTTTTTTTATTTTAAAGATGTGGGGTGCAATACAGGGTTAAGTATACAAATATTCATAATGCAGGTATCCTTGTTGATGAGGTGTGCCTTCCCCTCCCCTGGCAGTTACCCACTACTGCCAAACCCTTTCTTATAGTATCATCATAATCGTTCAAGGTCTGCTTATAAGTGAGAACATATGGTACTCTGTTCTTTGTTTCTGTTCTTTGTTTCTGTGACAGATCACTGAGTATGATAGACTCTAAATTCATCCAAGTTGCTGTGAAGTCCTTATGTTTGCCCTTCTTTATAGATGCATATATGTACCACATTTTTTAAATCCAGTCCAGCTTCAAGGGGCAGCATGGTTGGTTCCACGTTTTTGCTATAGTGATGCAATAAACATGCATGTGCAGGTATCTTTTTTGTAGAATGATTTGAGTTCCTCTGGGTATATTCCCAATAGGGGGGTTGCTGGGTCATAGGGAAGGCCAATTTCTAGTTCTTTCAGAAACTACCACACTGTTTTCCAAAGAGGTTGCATTAGTTTGCATTCCCATTAGCAGTGTAGAAGCCTTCCCTTTTCTCTGCATCCTCGCCAGTATCTGTTGTTTGTTTTATTAACAATGGCCATTCTTACTGGGGTTAGGTGGTATCTCAATGTGGTCTTGATTTGCATTTCTCTGATGATTAGTGAGGCTGAGCACTTTTTCATGTGTCTGTTGGCTGCCCATAACTCTTCTTTTGAGAAGTGTCTATTCATGTCTTTTGCCCACTTTTTAATGGGGATGTTTGTTTTTATCCTTTTCGCACATTTAAGTTCCTTGTAGATCCTTTGTCAGATATACAGTTGGCAAATATTTTTTTCCAGAGAATTTCCTTCCTTTTTAAAAAAGGCTGAATAATATTTCATTGTATATATATATCATACTTGTTTATCCATTCATCTGTTTATGAAAATTTAAATCGGTTCTACCTTTTGGCCATTGGAAATAATACTACTATGAACATGTGTGTACAGATACCTGTTTGGGCCCCTGCTTTCCTATATTTTGGGTAAATACCATTGATTAATTTTTATAACCTAACAATTACTGGAATAAATCTCACTTGATCATGATGTATTTTTGTTTTTATATATTGCTGGATTTGATTTGCTGAAATCTTGTTTAGATTTGTTGCATATATTTTCATGGGGAATAGTTGACTATAATTTTCTTTTCTTGTTTTTTTATTGGCTTAGTTTTAGTATCAGGTAATGCTGATTTCATAGAATGGTTTAGGAAGTCTTTCACTTATTTGATTTCTGAAAGAGGTTGTGTGAAGCTGATATTGTTTCTTCCATAAATGTTTCATATAATTCACCAGCGAAGTCATATCTAGGCATGAAGCTTTCTTTGTAGGAAGGTTTTAACAATATATTAAATTAGTAGATACTAGTCATTAGGATTATATATTTCTATTTTGGTAATCTTTTACAGTTTATATATTTCAAAGATTTTTTTTTCACTTTGTTACCAAATGTATTAGCATAAAGTTGTTCATATAGTGGGAAACTGCCAGGGGAGGTTGGGTGGGATTGGCAGTTGAGGGACACTGCCAGGGGAGGGAGGGGTACACCTCATCAACAAGGGTACCTGCATAATGAACATTTGCATAATGAACCTGTATAATGAATATTTGTATACCTAACTCCACATCTTTAAAAAAAAAGTTCATAATAGTCCTTACTATGATTTAAATATACCTATACTCTGAATGTCATTTCACTCACCCTTGTATATTCTCTTTTAACTACTGATAAGTCTGGCTAGAAGTGTAAGGATCTCAAAAAACCAGTTTTTGATTTCATTGATTTTTCTCTATTTTCTGTCTCATGAACTTCCACTGATCTTTCCTTTCTTCTGCTTAGCCTAGTTTTCATTTCTGAGTCTTTTCTTTTTTTAAGGTCTATTTCTTCCTAAAGGTTTCACTGGGTTTTGCTTCATATATGAGGAAGGACCCCCAAAAAACCCAGAATCTATTTATAAAAAATTATGTATTCTTGTGTGTTTAAACTTCAGTCACCTTCAAAGTACTCTCCATTTGATGCAATATACCTATCGATATGCTTTTTCCACCACTGGAAACAGTTTCTGAACTTGTTGATTTTGATGCCTTTTAGTGCTTCTGCTGTTTTTTGTTTCACCTCAGCAAAATGTTTCCCTTTGAGGACTTTTTCATCCAGGAAACAAAAAAAAGTTGCTTATGGCAAGATAGGGGGAATAGGGAGGGTGAAGCATGGGAATCATGCTGTTTTTGAAAAAAACTACTGAACACTCAGCACAGTGTGGTCATGTGTGTTGTCATGGTGGAAGAATCAGTCACTGGTTTGCCACAACTCAGGACATTTCTTCCACAAATCATGATGCAACCTTCTCAAAACTTCAGATAAAAACTTTGGCTGATTGTTTGATCCAGAGGTACTAATTCCAAGTGTACTACAAGGGGGCTACCCTCCAAAACATACTGTTTTGTTTTGTTTTGTTGGGGGGGGGTCTCCCCTCGTATTTCAAAGCTATGTTATTAAGTGCATAAACACTTAGGATCATTAAGTCTTTCTGATGGATTGGCCCTTTATCATTATGAAGCAATCTTCTTTATCCTTGGTAATATTCTTTGCTCTGAAGTCTACTTTGATATTAATAAAGTCAGGCCAGCTTTCTTTTGACTAGTGCTCTCATAGTATATCTTCTTCCAACTTTTTACTTTTAATATATTTGTGTCTTTATACTTAAAGTATGCTTCTTGTAGACAGTTTATACTTGGATCTCACCTTTTAAATCTGACAGTCTCTGCCTATTAATTGACTTTAGACTCTTCATATTTAATGTGATTACTGACACTGTCAGGTTTAAATCTATCATCTTGCTGTTTGTTTTTGATTTTTTTATCTGTTCTTTTTCTCTTTCTTACTATGCTTTTTTTATTGTTGGGAATTACTTTATAATTTTACTTTATCTCCTTGGTTGACCTATTAGCTGTAACTTTATTTATTTTAGTGGTTGTTTTAGGCTTAATAGTATGTATCTTTAATTTACCAGACTTCCTTCATGTGATACTAAACCACTTCATGTATCGTGTAATAAATTGACAATAGTATACTTCTATTTCTCCTTACATCCTGGCCTTTGTGCTACTGTTGTCATACAATTTAAGTTTACACAGGTTAAGAGCTCCATACTACCTTGTCATTATTTTAAAATAGCCAGTTGTCTTTTAAAGAGACCCAGATAAGAAAAAATCCTTATAGTTATCAGCTTTAATGCTCTTCATTCTTTTGAGTAGATTCATAGCTTACTTTGGCATTACTTTCTTTCTTCCTGAAGTATTTCTTTTAAGATTTCTTTTAGTGCAGGTCTATGTATGAATGATGTATTCTTTTTGTGTGTCATAAAACATGTTTATTTTACTTTCCTTTTTGAAAAATATTTTCCCCTGGCATAGATTTTATGTTGGCAGTTTTTTTCTTTTAGTACTTTCAGATGTAGTTCCATGGACATCAAATCCATCTACCATTTCACTAACTGTGCCTAATCTACTTAACCTACCTACTGATTTTTTATTTCAGTGTCTATATTTTTCATATCTAAAAGTTCTATTTTGTTCTTTAAAATATCTACCTATTTTCTTTTTCTTTCCTCTGGTTTCTACACTTTCTTTGGTTTTTTTAATCATTTAAAATGTTACAGTCTCTTTCACATTGTTGATCATTAAAGATTCTTGGTATTCTGATCCTCCTGCTAGTGATACCTACTAATATTTACTCATGGAGGATTGATTCCTTGTTACTCTTGCAATTTTAAAAAAATATATATTAATCAGTCTTAAGCAGTGCTTGTTTTTACTGTGGAGCCTTTATACAATTTGTCTTATTGAAGGGAGCTTTCATATTTATTTCTAGCAGATACCCTGGAAGTATCGCTGATCAAGGACCAACTTTATATTAATTTCTTAACATGGAGTTTCCAGTACAATATAATTGAAAATTCTCAATTCAACTCAAGTTTACAGTTGCAGTTTTGATGTATCATGAGAGACTTTCCCCTCTATTCAGAATTGGAGTCAGAAATAGACTTTCCTGTAGTCTTCTGGGCCAAGGAATGGAGGGTTTTGCTCCTCTCCTTTTTTATAAGGGTATAGTCCTTTATGGGCTTTAGCTTTATATGAAAATCTCAGTTCCAATTTTCCATCTCACTCAGACTCTAGGCTTTATTTCTTGTCTCCAAGTGCATGTTCATACATAAGCATCTAGTTATTATGAGCTCTATATCTCCCCAAGACAGCTGCAATGTCAAGTCATATGTATATCACTCTGAGTTTTAGTTCTCTCTCTGTTTCTGGCACATGAGAATTTTCCTTCTGTTTTTCCTCTGAGCTTAGTATTGCATTAAAAAGAAAGACAAAAACTGCAAAAGTGTCATTTTTTTTTCACTACCTCTAGGTGTTACAGAGAAAGGGTTTCCATGGTAGTTGTTATCAACTTTTTATAACCCCTTGTAGACAAAACGAAAATATATGAACTATATAAGAGAACCAAAGAATAATGGCATATGAAGAGTGGTTTCTAGTGGTATATTCTTCATATGTATACCAGTGAAGCTAATCATTATTTCTAACAAAGACATGAGAAATGATAATACTTCATGCTTATACATTTAAGAAAAGCACAAGGCTAAGCGGGAATTTATATATATATATATATATATATATATATATATATATATATATATATTTTTTTTTTTTTGAGTTGGAGTCTCACTCTCGCCCAGACTGGTCCCGGCCACCGCAGCCTCGACCTGCTGGGCTCCGGCGATCCTTCCGCCTCAGCCTTCCAAGTAGCTGGAACCACAGGCGCACGCTACCACGCCCGGCTAATTTTTTGATTTATTATAGAGATGAGGTCTCACCTGCCCAGGAGGGTCTCGAACCTGTGGGCTCAGGCAATCCACTCACCTCAGCCTCCCAAAGCACGGGATTACAGGCTGAGCCACCAAGCCCGGCTGGAAATTAATATATTTAATGACAACTGAGATGTCAAGATATCTTGATAAGGTGAGGTGATGAACTAAATAAAGTGAGATAATAATGAACAGAATGTGAAGTCTAGCATTTAGGCTGAAAACAAAAATAAAAAAGAAGAAACAGCTTCAAAAGTACAGGAGACACAACCTAAAAACAACTCAAGTGAGAATTGCTAAAGAGTTTGAGTTGACTGCTCCACACGAGTCCACAGTGTAAAGCAGCTGCCAGAAAGGTCACCCTTTGTCCAGAAGAGGAAGGAAATGAGGTTTTGTACTTATCAGGTTACATATATGTATTAGTTATCTGTTACTGTGTAATAAATAACCCCAAAACTTAGTGGTTGAATACAGTAAATATTTATTATCTCAGAGTTTCTGTGGATCAGAAACCTTGATGCAACTTAGCTAGGTGCCTCTGCCATAAAGTTTCTCACAGGATGGAATCAAGGTATGAGATGGAGCTATGGTCTCATCTGAAAGCTTGACAGAGGAAGGATCTGCTTCCAAGTTCTCTCATATAGCTATTGGCTGGATTCTGTCCCTCATAGACTATAAACTAAGGATGTCAGTTCCTTATTGGCTGTTAGCAAGGCCTCCCTCAGTTCCTCAGCACATGGGTTTTTCCACAGGGCAGCTCACAATATGGCAGCTGGCTTCCATTAGAGCAAGAGAGCAAGAGTGGATAAGCAAGATGGAAGCCCCAGTCTCTCTATAACCTAATCTCTGCCAGGTGCTGTGGCTTAAGCCTATAATCCCAGCACTTTAGGAGGCAGAGGCGAAAGGACTACCTGGGCCCATAGGTTCAAGACCAGTTTGGGCAACATGGTGAGACCTTGTCTCTACAATAAATTAAAAAAAAAAAAACTAGTCAGGCTTGATGGCTCACGCCTGTAGTTCCAGCTACTTGGATGGCTGAAGCAGAAAGATCACCTGAGCCCAGCAGGTGGAGCTGTGGTGGCCGCAAGGGTGCCACTGCATTCCAGCCTGGGCAACAGAGTGAGGCTCAAAAAAACAAACAAACAAACAAACAAAAAACCAAACAAACAAACAAAAAACCCTAATCTCAGAAGTGATATTCATCACTTGCCATATTCTAGATCCAGCCGAAACTCATGGAAGGAGCATAAATATCAGGAGGCAATGCTCTTAAAGGTAACCTACCAGAATGTATCATATTTTCAACTGATCCTAAAGGTACAATATGATATCTCAAATATGAGAACAAGACAAATCAAAATTTTTTTAGAGTAATGCATTTAAAATTTGATACATAATAATTGTACATTTTTATGAAGGACATGTAAAAAAGTTTTTTAAAGAACAAAGACTCAGGTCATGTAAAATAGAAATTTTAGAGATGGAAAATGTTTAGGCTAGAAAAGAGAAATGAATAAAGAAGACTGAAGGAGGAGACAGAAGAAAAGGGGCGAAAACTTTTTTTTTTTAAGAATAAAAAATAGAGTTTATTTATAAAGTAATTGAGAGAGAGAGAGAGAGAGAGAGAAAGAGAGAGAGAGAGAGAGATTAACCTCCCCAAGGTAGGGGAGGAAGGATGGAAACTTTCATGGTTGTTTTCAAGTAATTCAAAGGCTATCATGTGCAAGAGAGATTGTGCTCAATTTTGCAGCTTTAGCAAGCTGAACAAAAACCAACAGGGAAACATTCTAGCACTTATCACACATTTAATGGTTTGTGTCTGTATCCTCCATACAGTTCTTATTCATTATTAGAATTCTCAGTTCTAGAACACAGTAGGTACTCAGTAACTATTTGATGAATGATATGTGATATGAAAGAATAATACTATAGGAACATGAATTTTAGCTCTAAATCTTGAAATAAAAACTGAAGGCTCAGAGTTTTCTAAAATCGGAATGGATGCTATGTATGGTATTAAAGGAGAGGCTGGATGATCACACATCATACAGGATGAATGAAATCAGTGGAACTGGATGAAATGACCTCTAAATAGTAAAAGGTCCATTCTAATATACTGATTTCGTGACACTGGTGATCTGCATGAAGAAATCTCTTCCAAAAATTGCTCCTGATCTATACTATGAAGATGGCCTGCCAATGTTGCAAACTTGATAAAACCATAATTCTTCCCTTTGGACAATATGAATACACAGCATTTTAAAGCATTTAACCAAATACAAAATGAGTCCCTTATAAGGCAGCTTTTACACTGGCCCCACTTTACAAGCGTGTTGCTGTGTTTCGAGGCAGTGTGGTACAGCAGGAAGACAAAGGCTGTGGGTTTGGGAATCACACTGATCTGGTCTGGTTCTGCACCTGACCAGCCACAGAACCACATGCAAGTCACCCAACCTCTTTGGGCCTCAGTTTCTTAATACAAAAGCTGGGGTAACATTCACCTCAGAGGGTTGCTCTATTTTGTTCCCTTGACTATTGTAAAGTAGGTACTCTCTTGTGGCTGTGAAAACCATCAAGAAATATTGTAGTCTCTCACTCCTTACCATGATAGTTTTTCACAGGAGTCATCTTGTTATAATCTTCTGACAATATAAACTCCTACAACATAAAAGAAAAACATTAAGCAATAAGAAATTCTTTAAGTGAGTAACAACTATGTTTTGGTAAAACTAGACTGTATAAAGAAATTATCATCACAATTACATCTAGCATTAATATTTTGCCCATCAACTCAGAATTTTATACTTGTTTAAATGTAACAATAATAATTATAATCCAATTCAATTATCATAATTTTTTTTTTTTTAGTTGGAGTCTCACTCCGTCGCCCAGACTGGAGTATAGTGGCACACTCCCGGCCACTGCAGCCTCGACCTGCTGGGCTCTGGCGATCCTTCCACCTCAGCCTTCCAACTAACTGGAACTACAGGCGTGCGCTACCATGCCCGGCTAATTTTTTTTATTTATTGTAGAGATGAGGTCTCTCCAAGTTGCCCAGGCGGGTCTTGAACCCGCGGGCTCAGGCAATCTACTCACCTCAGCCTCCCAAAGTGCTGAGATTACAGGCTGAGCCACTGAGCCCGGCTCAGTTATCATAATTTTTACCTTATAGTTCTTGACTTGTTTTGTGTGTGCATGGGAAGAAAACCAGATCAAGTTCAGAATCTTAATACTGGTCAACTTTGATAAACCCAATTCAAAATACTTTTCTCTCAAGGGTGTCACAACTGAAAATTTGCAAGGCTCTGACCAGTAAGCAAATGAATGGCAAGTCTCTACTAAAGAAATAAATTAGACATTTTAAAGATTCTGCTCCTAACATCAGTAATTGCTTCCCCTTACTTACCACAAGCTTCTCAAGGCTGCATCTTACTCACCCCTTTATCCCCAGGACACCTGGCACAGTACTTGGCACAGTAAGTAATCAATCAATATTGGTCACAAAGATATGGAGAAGACACCTCCCAATCTAATGATTAGTCTGGTTGTCAAACTTACTGAAAAAAAAATCAGTTTCTATACAGTATGTCATATGTGTGGGGACACACAAAAGGTGACTGTGTATGGTTTCACCTAAATATCTATGTCTTCTGTGACCCATCTGTAGGAGCCCGTTGAGTGTTAATAAGACCCAACCAGGTTTTGAGTCCTTTAGCTTCTTTCAAATGCCAAAATATCCATATATTCTTAACGAGTACATTGTCAAACATAAGGAAAGCTGCAAGGTATAATAAATAGATGCCTTCATTTGAGCTTAAAAACAGAACAATGAATCTTTTCAAAACCTTCAGAAACATCCGGAATTTTTCTTTTATGACTTAAATAAAGGGGAGTGGGAGGACAGACATGCTTTGCTAGCTAGCTATCTGGGTGCTTCCTAAGTTCATATAGTTTGTATAATTTTTTAGAAGAAAGTAATCATTTCATTGTTTCTATGATAAATATCACAAAAGTAAAGTAGGTGATATGAAAGAATATACAAGGCAACAAAGTCCCTTTGGTTATTCCCTTTTCCATACCAGCCCCCTTTAAGAAGCTTATCTACAAATGGATTTTCTTCACCATGATTTTCTCAGTAATAACATTATTCACTTGTCACTTTAAAAATTCATATCATTATTCCTTCAAGGGATGGCAGTATTAATTTCTCATTTCTGAAGAGTTAAGACTTTCAAATGAACAGAGCGGAGCAGACTAATTTTTAGAGAAGTAGTTTGCCCATAAGGAGCTTATAGTGTGAGTAGGAAAATCTCGCACTTGCCGAAGCAACAAGTCACTTTCAACCTTTAATCCCAGGCAAGAGGACCTTGCCTCGAAGCCTCACGCTTTAGAGGGCCCCAAATATTGTTAACACACAATAAAAAAATTTATTAAAGGTGATTGTTATTTGGAAAATTGTATACTAAGTTCATATAGTTCATGTTAATTCCTTTCTAAGATAATGTATAAAAAAAATAATTTGATAGAGGCTTCCCTTTAGGAACACACACACACACACACACACACACACACACACACACACACAATTACCAGTTCATTGCATGGATAAACCTAATTTTTTCTTCATTTGTTTTTCCTGTAATAGTGAAACCATATAAGCATGAAGAAAAAAATTGGGGAGGGTCAGTTTTCATTATTGTTTTTTGATCACAGAAGTAATATACTATTCTAAGAAATGTAAGACAGGCCAGGCTCGGTGGCTCAGCCTGTAATCCCGCACTTTGGGAGGCCGAGGTGAGTGGATTGCCTGAGCCTGCGGGTTCGAGACCCGCCTGGGCAACTTGGCAAGACCTCATCTCTACAAGAAATATCAAAAAAATTAGCCAGTCATGGTAGCGCGCGCCTGTAGTTCCAGCTACTTGGAAGGCTGAGGCGGAAGGATCGCCGGAGCCCAGCAGGTTGAAGCTGTGGTGGCTGGGAGCGGCCACTGCACTCCAGTCTGAGTGACAGAGTGAGACTCCAACTCAAAAAAAAAAAAAAAAAAAGAAATGTAAGACAAACATTGTGCTACCATTTCTCAGAGATAGGTATTATATGAAGTATTATTGTAGTAATATACAATAAAACAAAATGTTAAAAATACTTGGTAATACTTTTTTATTTTGACAAATCATGTACAACGTTCCATAGCATAAGCTTATCAACTTCATTCTTTTTGATGACTGCAAAGAATGTACTGTAATGTTCTTTTATGTATTTTATATTGTTTCTATTTCTCCTTATTAAAAATATTACATTAAATGTACTGTATCTTTATATTAGCAGTATTTCTATAAAATAAAAAGCTCTAGAAGTAAAACTGTTGGATCAGAGGATACGACCATATAAAATTTGATAAGTATGGCCAAACTGAGTTTTTAAATGATTTTGTCTATTAATATTCACAAATAATATAATATTAAAGTTTGGTTGCAGCTCAAATTGTTTCCTTAGGATTGACCAATCAACGATCAAAAGAAACTAGACCAACGATGTACATATTCTAAATTATCTTAGATTAAAATGATTTCTATCCCTTCTCCTTTTATTCTTTCTTTCCACTCAACCGTTCACCTATCTAGTACCTCATTGTTTTTCATGCTCAAAGTAATACATCAAACAATACAGGATGTATAAGAAAAAAACTAGTAATTATCTTCACTTTCAATCTCACTTTTTTGTGGCAACCAGTGTTAACAGTTTGGTGTATCCTTTCACATCTTTTTTTTAAAAATCATTATACAAACATACATTAACACATACACATGTATAGGGTCTTTTTGTCTTGTACATAGGATCACACTACAGATATTACTCTATAACTTACTGTTTTCACTTAAAATATATCAGAGTTATTTTTCCAGGAAGCACATGGTTCTAAATAATTTTCCATAAAAAATACTCCATAAGATGGATATGCCAAACTTTACTCAAGTACTTACCCTTTTAAAAGGACATTCTACTTGTCCATTATGTTTTACTATTACAACAATACTGCAGGAAAGATCTTTGCATTTATATACATATAAACTAAAGCATATGTGGGAGATTCATGGCTCAAAGACTGTACACTGAATGATTTAAGAAACATTACCAGATCACTTTCCAGGAAGTATGCAGTCATACACGTCCCAACCACCCCAACCTTCACAGGACAGCATATTTTCCTATCTCTCATCAGCACTGAATGCTATTCATCTTTTCAATTTTTGCCAAATTGCTATACAAAAAAATGGTATCTCATTGTGGTTTAAGTGCATTTTCCATGTTTATGAGCTGGAGAACTTCTTATGTCTATTTGCCATTTTCATTTCTTGTTCTATGAATTTTCTGTTCAAATCCTGCTGTAGCCTGGTTCCCTAAAAACTAGTCTGGGGCAAAGCTTAAGTCCAATGCTCTATTTGAAGGCTCCATATCAGCAATGTAAGGGAGGGAAAAGCAAAATGAAGCAGAGAATAACACCAAGCTTGCTGAGTTTCATGAAGAATCCCAGCTGGTTCCTTGACATTCTGGAAGTCTCTGGACAGGCAGGCCAGAAACACCAAGTTTTAGAGAAGCCACAAGAGGGAGGAATGGAGAGGGAATTTAATCTGCCAGTTCTCTCCCACCTCCCTTTGAATTTTAATCACCACTCCATGGGAATTTAGTTTCCCCCTCCTTCTGGAAAGTTACACTATCTAGCCCCATTAAGCAGCCACTGCAGAAGTCAGATCTTTGGTCTTGCTGCGCTGTAAAGTAGCCGAGATACCAGAAACTCTGGGTTTTGCCTCACAGTGGAACAAGGTGCCAAGGCAGCCCAGCAAACAAGTAAAATCAAGAAAATCTGAGGCAGTGCATATGATGTGGCCTAGGCATGTTCTTTGCCCCTTTTTGTCTATTGGAGTTGTAATTTTCCTACTAAATTGTAGAATTTAATTATTAGGAATGGCGACCCTTTGTTTTATATGTGCATTTATAATATATTCTCTCCTGATATTCTGCCTTTGAATTTTTTTTCTTTTCTTTCTTTTTCTAGAGACAGGGTCTTGCATTGTTGCCCAGGCTGGTCTTGAACTCCTGGCCTCAAGCAGTCCTCCTGCCTCAGCCTCCCAAAGTGCTGGGCTTCAGGTGTGAGTCACCGCACTCCAGCAGAATGTTATTTAATTAATCTTTTGAAGTACTATTTTAAAAATTTTTTTAACAAACTAACAACCATGGCATTAAGAGTTGAAACTGTACTATATCATTTAAGTTTTAATTTGGAAAGGAATATCATTAATAATATTTCAAGTGTAATATACTCTCAGGTCTTAAAATACAAATTTTCTTTACTAGTTTGAATGAAACTCTTTCCTCATTTCAATTCCTATTGAGTTACGGCTCATACATATTAAAAATAGCCCTTGGTTTTGGTATACACATATATCTAAGTTTTAGTCTGTTATCATAGCGCTATTATATGGTATTTTTTTGGTCATTGAATTTGCAAACAACCTTGACCAAGTTTAGGTAATCACCTCTATTTTAGTGTTATCTGGAGTTTTTATTAAGAGTACCTGCTGAATTTAATTAAATGTGTTTTTGGTATCTACTATACAAACAGTTTTTTGGGGGCCTTCAAGGTATAAAGGTAATTGATTATTTTTTTAAAATACCTAACACTGATCCATTCTTGAATCCCTAAAAGAATACAAACATGTCATGGTGGATTTTTTCTTGAATGAACATTGAGTTTCTGATTTAAAGAGACCAAAGCACAGTGGTTAAGAGCTAAGTATGGAGTCAAATCATCTGATTTAAATCCCAGTTAAAACATACACTTATTATATATCTTGAAAAAGCTGCTCAAGATCTCTGTACTTCACTTTTCTCCTCTGTTAATATCCTCCTAAGATTATTGCGAGGATTGAGTTAATATTTTTTAAGCATTTAAAGAATTGCTGTTACATAGTAAGTACTCTATGAAAGTTAAGTAAAAAAAATGCTTCCTTTTTAAAAATGACTAAGAAGTTTCCTTTTTTAAAAAAAGATCTTTGAGATACACTGAACATCTCTACTTGAAGAGTAGAAAGAATTCAACTTTTCAAGCTTTCCCCTTTGTATACATACAAACATAAACAATTGGAGCAGTAGCACTGTTTGTAGTTCTCCTTTTTAACTTAACACTATAGCATGTTATTAAATATTATTTGAAAACATAAGTTTTAATGGCTACATAATATCCCACTGGAAGGTTATGTAGTATTTTATCTAATTAGTCCCTAACTGTTTTATTTTTAAGCCATTAATACTTTATTATTATAAAAACAATGAGGTTTCATTCTTAAGCCATTAATACTTTATTATTATAAAAACAATGAGATTATCCTTATAAATAATCTTTATCTATTTTATAGTTATTTTCTTTGGTTTTTTAGAAACGAAATCGTTGATGTAAAGGCACAAATGTCTCTAAAGCTCTAGATCAATATTGCCAATATTTTTTCTAGGTTTTTTCCATTGGTGTTCTAGAGTGCCTATTTTATTCAAGTCTAGCCAACATATATATTCTAAAATTACTCCTACTTAGATAAAAATAGAACTTTAAAATGTTCACTAGCCTTAGTCTTTCCTTTTTCATGACTTTTCTGCTATCTACAGGACTTGAGTGTTTTTCTTATTTATTTATATATGTTTGTCACAGATTGAGGTTATTTTCCTTTCTGTCATATTTTAAGCAATTGTTTGTTGTTTTTTGAAAAATTGTACTTAAGTAGCTTTTTTAAAGTGCTGAGTTCTGAATTTTAAAATTAAACATAATGATGTTGTCCTTTGTGACTTCCATTGTCTTAAGTACAACATTCTTGTTTGTAGATTGTTTATAAACATCCACTCAATTCAATTATTATTTTTTTTTACTTCTACTTTTTCTTTTTTTTCTTCTGTTTTTCTTTTTTATGGCTCTACCCTATACATTCAAATTTGCTTCAAGCTTCTGGAATTTATTTTGGTATAAGACATGAGGATTCAAACTGACCTTCTTCTTAAAAGCAAACTAACTGCTTCATTACTCTTGATTTAAAAACTGTTCCCATCTATAAATGACTTGTGGTGTCACTTTTGCCATATTTTATATTCTTGCATATAACCGAGTCTGTTAAGGGGTTAGCTAACTCTGCTCCATTGATTGCTATTCTATTCCTCTGCCAGAACCAAAACAGTTTTAAAAAAAATTTAAAAAGAAATACAATTAATTACTGCAGATATAAATTATGTGTTCACATAAAGGTTATGTTTTCACTTCTTAAAAAAATGTAGCTACATGAATTAGAAGAATCAACATTGTTAAGATGTCCATTCTATTTAAGGCAATCTTCAGATTTAACACAATATCCATCAAATCACCAGCAACATTCTTCTCAGACCTAGAAACAACAATACAGGAATTCATATGGAAACATAAACGACCAAGAATAGCCAAAACAATCCTCAGCAAAAAAATAAAAATAAAAAATAAAAAAGGAGGCATCGCACTCCCAGACTTTACACTTTATTATAAAGCTACAATAATCAAAACAGCCTAGTATTGGCACAAGAACAGGCATATAGACTAATGGAATAGAATTGAGATTCTAGAAGCAAAACCTCAATTTCTCAACCAACTCATCTTTGACAAAGCCTCCACCACCAACCACTGGGGAGAGGAGAACCTATTCAGTAAATGGTGCTGGGAAAACTGACCACATGCAGAAGGTTGAAACAGGACCCCTACCAATCCCCATACACAAAAGTCAACTCTAAATGGATCAGAGACCTAAACGTAAAACCTCAAACTATAAGAACGTTAGAAAATGCAGGAGACACCCTTATGGAAATTGGAACTGGCAACCAATTCCTGATTAAAACCCCAAGTGCCTATGCCATAAGAGATACGATAGACAAGTGGGACCTAATCAAACTGACAAGCTTCTGCAAAGCCAAAGAAACCATCAAGAGAGCAGGAAGACAGCCCATAGACTGGGAAAAAAATAAAAAACTCTATGTCTGACAAAGGCCTAACATTTAGGATCTACAAGGAACTCAAATGTGCTGAAAAGAAAAAAACAAACAGCCCCATTACAAAGTGGGCAAAAGATATGAGTAGACACTTCTCAAAAGAAGACATATGAGCAGCTAACAGATACAGGAAAAAATGTTCAGCCTCGCTAGTCATTAAATAAATGCAAATTAAAACTACACTGAGATACCACCTAACTCCAGTCAGAATGGCCATCATCAATAACTCAAAAAATAACAGATGCTGGAGAGGATGTGGTGAAAAGGGAACACTTCTACACTGTTGGTGGGAGTGTAAACTAGCACAGCCTCTGTGGAAAACAGTGTGGCGACTCCTAAAAGTTATAAAAACTGACCTTCCATATGCCCCTCAATCCCCCTACTGGGAATATAACCAGAGGAACTCAAATCACTCTATAAAAAAGATACCTGCACACGTATGTTTATCTCAGCATTGTTCACAATAGCAAGAACATGGAACCAACTGTGCTGCCCATCAAAAGAGGACTGGATTTAAAAATATGGCACATATACATAATGGAATATTACATAGCCATAAAGAAGAACAAAATCAGCTGGGCTCGGTGGCTCAGCCTGTAATCCTGTGCCTTTGGGAGGCTGAGGTGAGTGGATTGCCTGAGCCCGTGGGTTCGAGACCCACAAGCGAGACCTCATCTCTACAATAAATCAAAAAATTAGCCGGGCGTGGTAGCTCGCGCCTGTAATTCCAGCTACTTGAAAGGCTGAGGCAGAAGCATCGCCGGAGCCCAGCAGGTCGAGGCTGCGGTGGCCGGGAGCGGCCACTGCACTCCAGTCTGGGCGACAGAGTGAGACTCCAACTCAAAAAAAAAAAAAAAGAAGAACAAAATCATAATTCGCAGCAACCTGGATGGACTTAGAGTCTATAATACTGAGTGATTTTTCACAGAAACAAAGAACTGAGTACCACATGTTCTCACTCATAAGTGGACTTTGAACAACTATTGTAATACTGTAAGAAAAGG
>CAUYQG010097699.1:0-18736 GCA_963574415.1 Tarsius wallacei
AGAAACAGAAACAGTGAGCTTTCACAGTTAACCATGCCTGCTGTAGTTTCAGAGCCTCATGCTTAGATCATCAGAGTTATTTCTGGTTAAATATGCTAAATATTAGAGGGGAAGGTAATGGCGTCAACAGCTTCCGAACACGTCCTAGCGGTCTCGGGGTCCTCGGCCCTCCCTGATTTCTAGGGTTCAGTGGGCCTCCGTGGCCGTCTACCAACAAAATCCTAAGCAAAGCAGATCATTACAATGAAGAAACTCCAAAGTCTAAACCTACAGAAACTTTTTAAAATCAATCTTGGCTCAACTGGACAGAACATTGAAATCACTAGAAAGAGCCAAAATCACTAGAAATAGTTTCTGAGGAAGAAAATATTAATGAAAATCACTCTGAATCTCTGATATTCCAAAAGGAGGAATAAATCATGAACTTTCTACATACAGATTTAGGATCATATTACAGGTGTGTGAGGAAATAAACTCCTCTGAGCCAGAGTAGCTGATGTCAATAAATATTCACAATCTCATCTAAGGTCTTTGGACTCAGTTAGACAATCAAGTGCATCTTTGATTTCTTATTCTGATGTTCCTAAAACAGGTAGAAATCTCTTGGTTGGTGGTTGCTCAGGCCACCAAATCTGCCTCAAACTTGAACCAAAATTTTTTGGGCCAGAACTCGTAGGGTGTATATAGGAGAAAGATGTTAACCATTGTAATTTCTGAAAACAAATAAACTAAATACACACACACATACACACATACACACACGGGATTGAATGGGTACTTGGCTACTAAAATTGAAAACTCAGTCTTAATTATGCTCAGCTAAGCCATTTTACCTCAGTCTACTTTTTCCAATAAATATAAGTAATTCAGAGCAAGTTCTAATACATGCCAGACTAAGGCTGTATTTATATGATATTACAATAGCTCATCAACAAAAGAAAGCATTTAGTCAATAAACAAGAAGTTTAGACACTACAACACCAGCAAATAACAACCTAACACTTTGTTTTTCTTTTTAACTGAATTGATCTGTTGAACAATCTGAAGAAGGCAGATCATATTGAGAAAAAAGCACAAAGTTGGACTTCAAGATCAGAAACAATTTCCACTTTTAATTCCCTGCAATACATACTTCACACAGCATTGAGAATGATTGTCTTAAATCATGAATCAAAAACTATCACCTATCTGCTTAGAACCCTAGAAGGATTTCCCATTGCTCTTAAAATCTAAACTCTTCCTCTTAGTTTCTTTCTGTTATCTGAACATGCAAAATCTTTGCACCAGCTGATTCCACTTTCCCTGGAATGTTCATCCTGGGCTATTTGAACAACTAATTCCTTCTCATCACTCGAATCTCAACTCACATATCTTCTCAAAGAAAAAGTCCTTAAAGCAGCATACCTTCACATTCTGTTGCCATCATATCATTTTAATTTTAATTTCACCTGTATCTGATATTGGTATTTATTTATTTGTTTGTTTATTTATTTCCTGTCTCCAGAACTAGAATACAAGCTCTATGAAGGCAGGAACCTTGCTGTCCTGTTCCCTGAGCCAAGAACAATACCCATCACATAATAGGTGCTCAATTGAAACATATTGATTGGATAAATAAAATAATATTTTGATTCTATTCCCAGCCTTGTCACAAACCATATGACTGCAATCATATCTGCTTTTTTAAATCTGGAAATTAGGGGAAATATAATCTTTCCTGGGAACCACAACAAATTGTCATTCCCTCTTCTCAGCACCTTGCCTCTCCTACCATACCCACAAAAAAAAAAAAAAAAAAAATTAATCAGGAAATGAGGGAAAGAAGTTGCTTGTGAGAATAACATTTTAAGAATAATACATGATAGATTAAACCACAGATATAAAATTAACTGGTGCAGAAAAAATAGCTTCCAGCTATTCATAATTTTTTGAAAATATTTACATGTCTAAACAACCTCCAATCAGCAGCAGCACTGGTCAGTCCTAAAAACATAGCAAAAGGAGAGAGCTGGAGAGTTACACGGGTATTTCCCAAGCCAGCACACAGAAATCAGATAGATGCCTGTAACCAACTGATTCATCGACTTTCCCAGTTTGGCTTCACTTTGGGCAAGTAGCCTTCTGCTTATAACTTGATCTGATTGTACTTGGTTTTGCCTATGGGGAGAGAATGTGCTGATCACACATACTCTGGGTTTTCCAGTCATTATGATAATGGTCTGTCATTGTAAATTACTGGATTTTTATTCTGGTGTCTTTCTTGGTCTTGTGTGCTATTTGGTTCCATTGAGTCAGTCCCTCAGAGTCCTATTACCTCTGATCACTCAGAGGACTGTTGGGGCTCAGAAAGTGATACTCCAACATATGGTGCTGAGTACTTTGACCTAAGAGAGACTGGAAAGCCTTGGAAGCAGCCTCATATGCAAAGTCTCTCTCTGACCTTCCCCTCCCCCCATATCTCCCACCCCTCCTTCTTCCCCAAAGTGAGTCATAGAAATCAGAATTTTTCTTCCAGGAGGCAGGTCATAGAAACTAGAACACTTCTCTCCCAAAGCAAGTCATACAATCTAGAAAGATCATTCTCCCTGTTCTCCCTTGCAGACCCTCATTCCAGAGGAGTCCTGCGCCATACCCAGGAGGAAGGAATGCTACACAGAGAGGCCAAGAAGAATCTGAACAGACAGGCCTTGCTGGGTTTTCCCCCTCAGTCTATTACCATAGGTCATCCCTTTTGTCCATTCTTCAAACATAGTCATAAAAATTTTCCCTGGGTCTTTGGGTCTACATTTCTAAAAGTTCCTGTGTTACATAAACTTTGATTAAATGCATTTGTTAAACTTTTCTCTTGTTACCCTGTCTGCTGTTATAGGAATGTCGGCCATGACCCTCACAATGTACAAGAAAATGTGTCACACCTTTACACCCCTACAGGAGCCAGCCTTTGGCCCTTGGAATGGAAGCTGGGATCCTGGGCCTTGATTACTTAGCTTAGGAATGGCTTGGCCTCTCTGGGGCAGGGACAGCAACTCAGTTCTAGCATGTCTATTAAGCAGTTCAAGCAGGTGCTTAGGGCACCAACAATGAGAGAAAAGAAAAAAAGAAAAAAAATTGAAGTAATTTGATATCTCAAAATATGCTCAGAATATAGAAGAAAGTATTAAATCGTTGGAATTTCTTCCAATAATTTTATAATTTAGAACAGTTTGCATTTGGAATGGGTGGGACTATAAAAAGTAAGGAAGTAATGGCTTCATCATAACTTTAGGACTTAGGCCCACCAAAGATCCTAATTTTGCCCCAGAAAACTATTTCTATGTGGTCCCCAGTGAGCTCAGCAGCCTTTCCGATTGAGAGGAAAATGGTGACTCCAAGCAACTTTTTCTCACACAGAGCTGGGACAGGAACCTACCGAAGGAGGTAGGGCATCCTTCAGACTCTGCATCTGATATCCTCCTGGGACCTCTTTCATCTTCTCCCCCTTACCAACTTTTACAGGGTCCTAGTCTTAGAAGAACCCTATGGCAGCAAACGGTTCTGGCATTCAGTGATTCAGAAAAAGAATTAGAGAATAAATCAAATATTGCATTCTGTGGAATGGGGGCCTCCCAAGCTTAAACTCAAGTATCAGAAGAGAAGGAAAAATCCCACTTTCTCTCTGCTCCTTTCTAGCTGTAGACTACAATCGTAACATGGCTTGGAACTGGATAAAATCAGGGTGAAAATACAGTCGTGCATCACTTAACAATGGGCATATGTTCAGAGAAATGCCCATTAGGTGATTTCATCATTGTGCAGACATCACAGAGTATACTTACACAAACCTAGATGGTACAGCCTACTATACATGTAGGCAGTATGGTCTAGCCTATTGCTCCTAGGATATAAACCTGTACAGCATGCTACTGTACTGAATATTGTAGGTAATTATAACATAACAGTAAGCATTTGTGGATCAAAATATCTAAACATGGAAAAGGCACTGTAAAAATATTACTATAAAAGATAAAAAATAATAATAATATATCTGCATAAGGCCCTTGCCATGAATGGAGTACACTGCAGGAAGGGATGTGGTTCTAAGTGAGTCAGTGAGTGATTGGTGAGTGAATATGAAGGTCTAGGACATTACTGTACACTATTGTAGACTTTATAAGCACCGTACACTTAGGCTACATTAGATTTACTTAAAATTACCTTCTTTCTTCAATAATAAATGAAATTTAGTTTACTGTAACTCTTTTACTTTATAAATGTTTTAATTTTTTGACTTTTTGACTTTTCTGTCATTTAGCTTAAATCACAAGTACATTGTACAGCTGTACAAAAAATATTTTCTTTCTTTACTTTATAAGCTTTCTTCTGTGTAATTTGTTTTTACTTTTTGAACATTTAAAAAAGAAAAACGAAAACACAAACACACACATTAGCTTAGGCTTACACAGAGTCAGAATCATTAAAATCACTGTCTTTGATTTTTACATCTTGTCCCACTGGAAGATCTTCAGGGGCAATAGCATGCATGGAGCTGTCATCTTCTATGATAACAATATCTTCTGGAATACTCCCTAAAGGACCTGCCTGAGATCCTTCCAAATTTCCAAATAAGAGAGGAAAAACACCTTGAGAAAGACCCTGGGACATCAGGTGTGCGCACGTATGTGTGTGTGTGAACACTTATGTGTTTTACAGTTACTTTTTTTAATAAGTAGAAGTAGTACACTCTATCATAAAAATAAAAAGTACAGTATAGAAAATACATACACCATAACGTAGTTGTTTATTCTTGTTGTCAAGTATGGTATACTGTACATCATTGCATGTGCTATGCTTTTATATATGACTGGCAGTATAGTAGACTTGTTTATACCAGCATCACCACAAACACGTGAGTAGTGCATTATGCTATGACATCTCTAGGCAATAGGAATTTTCAGGACGTGCTGTGGCTACTCAGTTGGGTGCCCGGTTTTCAGTCTTCTAAGCTGCTTTTAGAGCAATGTAAGTGCCTACATTATTTAGAGCCCTGCAGGGAACCTACTGAAGGCAGAGCGATTAGTGATTGATCCAATTAGAGCAGAGCCTCAATCAATGAAGAAGTGCTTGGTAGGCCCTAAGTATGCAAAGAGTGCTGATGAGAATGATGTGAGTAGAAAAGGGGGGAGGGTCAGAGGGATGGGTTAGAGGAAACAAAATCCTAGATGAAAAAATGAACTAATGTGGTGGTAGTGTGTATTTGAGGGCTTAGCACAGCACTAGTACATATCAAGAACTCAAATGTGTTATTAATTGAATGAACTGGATAAAAGGAACTGAACTAAAAGACTAACTAACCCATTGTTATTTGTTAAGGAAAATGCCAATGGTCTCCTAAAGAAAAGAAACAATTCATATCTAGAGCTTTTTATTGAGCTTTTATGATAATTTCCTAATTGACTGACAAACATGAAAGTCACAAAGAAATAGAGCCTGGATTTTCTTTTCCACCAGTATTGTGAGATCTTTCACTTCAGGGTGGCCAGGTTAAGTGTGGAAAGATACCTCAATGCTGCTGACAAGATTCTTTTTTGGTCCCAGTCTCTTAAGACCACAAATACTACCTACAGTCTGTTTGTCTTCAACCTGCACACCAGGCAACCAAATTATCTGGACAAACTTCCACGTTTCTCAGTAAGAGAGGAAGAACCCCTTAAGAGAAATCCTGGAAGATCAACTTCCTTAATAAAATCTGTGTGTGTGTGTGTGTGTGTGTGTGTGCGTGTGTGTGTGTGATCTTAACTCTTCAGAAATATATTTTCCTTATGAACTCAAATGCTTTTATCTGTGAGAAAGATAAACTGTGTATAGACCATAGCAAAATAATTCAATGGTCAAAAAAATTAACAATTTTACCTGATATTGACACTTATTATGTTCTCTACACAGGATTCATTACTTCATGTTTAGACTTATTATGAGCCTCAGTGACATATCCCTTATCCCACTGGGTTGCAATTATGGGTTTTAAATTCTGTCTCCCCTTAGTGAGTGGCTTAAAAGGAGAAACCATCTTTATTCCTCTTTATATCATCAGAAACAAATAGAGTTCTGGACATGTAGAGGGCAATCAACAAGAATTTGTAAAACTGAATGCCAGAATATAAGTATGGAAATAAAGAAATGAATGAATAAGTACATAAGAGAATGTATAAATGAAGAAATGAGTAACGAAATGAATCAATGTGCTGAGCAGCTAACTTTGGCACAAAATCCTTTTCAAGCTAGAAAACATCTCCATTCAAACGCCTACAGAAAATGGGAAAGGAATAAAGAGAGAGGATGTGTTCATTTCATCTTTGTTTTTCAGACTCACCTGTCCTCCAACATAACTGGCCTCACCTAGAACTAAAGTTCTGTACTATGAACTTAACCCTTCACACGTGTTCTCAGGGCTGCCCAGCCACAATCACTCTCTGCCAAGGAAAGCCTATGGGAATGCAGCCAGAAATGCTGTTATAGTATGATGTTGAGTTTTATTGTGCAAATACAAGTCAGCACTCATCAAGTTTAAAGGAAAAAAAAGGGGAGAGGATTTCTTAGGCTCTGTCCAGGCAGCACAAAGCAAAGTGCCAATCTGGCAACTGGCCACTAGATAAGAGCATAATTTTGAAGGCCAAATGGCTATGTCAGAGAAGCATTAAAATCTAATATATTTAGATCTACCTATGTAGCTCCAATGGATGCCCCATTGCATTTCATGCTGAACTGTGAGACCCAGACTCAGCCTTTCTCAAAGCCCCTGGTGCTCCCTGCCACATTTTCCCAGAGGATGAGATGGTTGTACTGACAACCTGAAGCACCAGTTGCAAGAACCACATGCCTGGCTGGCCGTGTCCTCTCTAGAGGGCCTTGTGAAGAACAACATATGAAATGCCTTGGGTCTGGTCTCTCGCCATAGCCAGAACATAAAGTATTTTGGTCTTGTTTCACAGGTGCTCACAAAAGCAAAAGTGAGTATTGCAAGAGTATTTGTTTCTACCAACCATTTCTTTCCTAGAATTCTTTACTCTTTTTAGGTATTCGGTTTAGATCTTTCAATTTGTTGTTGTTGCTTTTTCTTATTTTGCAATGGGAATATTATTAATGTTACTGTATTTAGGTAGAATTTATGTTTTAAAGATCAGGCCAAACTAACAGATTAGCAAAACTCAGCCCAACCAAGTCCAGTAAATATAACCATTTCTCCAAGATCAGAAGGCATGTTTTTTGCAAGAATACTAACGGTTGATTTATGGAGGAAGGTAGAATGATGTCTTGTGCTAATATTTTACATCTCCATAGAGTTTTAGGCATTGTTTTCTTACCAAGTCCCATTTACATCTATTATTTCATTTTAATCTCATAATATACCTATGAGTTAACTAGGATCCCGTCAATAAAATATGACTTACACTTGACCTTGAGCTCAAGAGAGACTAAAAATTTGGCTGTAAAATTTGTTTATAACCATTTATAAAGCATGAACCATGGAATTAAAGGAATGCTAAAACTAAACAGGTTTTCAATTCAATGTTTCCCATTCTTACCAATGACATTCAAGTCCCAAGGATGGAGTGAAATGACTCGCCCAAAGTCATACTGCCAGCAAAGGTCAAAGATTATCCTAATTCTAGATGACTGTTCATTGTACCTAAAGGTAAAGTGACTACTGAAAAAACGGAAAAATGACAAGCCATCTGCCAGGAAAAATACAACCAGGACAAGTTTGTCTTGGGGCAATTCCAGCTGCATTCAGTTGGCTAGGGTGTATCTTCCTGTGCCTGAGGACACATGGGACAGCATCTCCTGTGCATCCCACCTTCCTTCTTTCCACCATCCCTTCTTGGTTTCCCAATTTATACCTATTCAACACTCTTTGTAAAAGTCTTTTTGTTGTTGTTGTTTTATACCAGACTTTTTTTCTTAGCTAGATGCTTTTAATTTTATTTTAAATCACTTTACTGAGAGTATAGTTTACATGTCATAATAATCACCTATTTCAAGTGTGCAATTCAATGATTTTTAGGTAAGTTTACTGAGAGTTACACCATCACCATAAATCAGTCTTAGGACATTTTCATTCCTCCCAATAAACTCCCTCAGGCTTCTTTACATTTAATCTCCCTTCCAACCCCATAGGAAGGATTGAATCTTTCTAACTCAGCTATGAAAAAAAAAAGGAAAGGAAAACAGAAGTAGTCAATATTTTCCCATTGAAAAAGTTTTGACCTGGCACATTCTCTCCCCCCAAAGAACATTTTGCATCCACGAAGGCACTTTTCTTGCCATGCTGGTCTATCTTTCAGAGAGTGGGTCATGGGTTCTCTGCTAGGATAGTAACTTACACTTAAGCTTTGAGGTATGGGTGAGTCCCTTCACTACCTCCCCAGAGCTGGGTGGGCATAACTGAAAATTCTTCTGGTTGTATCCCTTCTCTCATCCCCATTTCTAGGCTGTCTCTGTTCATGTGGCTAGGGAATTAAGATCTACACTCAAGAAAGATTGTGTCATGTGCCTTTACCTGCTGTTGCCCTTTCCTGATCTGACTGGCTCAGTGCTTGGCCATCCCTCATTTTCCTGGTGAGAATGTGGGAAGTGAGCTTGCTGCCAGCTCCTCTCTGAATGGAGGGCTATTGCTGTGGGTCACTTTCACTTGCTCTGTCCCATGCTCCTCCCCCATCGTATTTGCATAATGACAAAACTCGGGAACAACCTACAGGTTAATAAAGAAATGGACAAACACATCACTCAATATATAGTTCTATATAACTTCAAAATATGCTCTAGAAGAACATATAATAATATAGAAAAATCCTTGTGATATCATATGAAGGGAAAAAGGATACAAATTAAATGTACTGCATGAAACCCATCCACAATCAATGTATTTGTAGGTGTGAGTCTGCGATTATGTGTATCAAACATATCTAAACAAAAAACATCAAAACATTAACCGAACAGTGGTTATCTCTGCGTGGCAGAATTATGGGTAGTTTATATTGATATGTTTATGTTTTTAATGAATTTTTTCAAACTTTCCACAAAGAACACATGCGATGAGAAAAAGAATAAATGTTATAGTAAAAAGAATGAAAGACCAGCTCCCAGGGCTAAGCCAGCATCTTCCCCATTTGCTGTAGTCCAGGTGCACTGTCAGCACCACGTTCTTATTATTATTAACATCACTGTTATTACTGTGCTAATCACAGTGTACATAACTCCTTCCTCTGTACTAATCATCTGTCACACCTGGGAGACTGATCTTGGTTGGGGAGACGAGGAATCTCGAGTAGACAGACAGTTTGGACCGAGTTCAGAGATGAGTTAGCCAAATGATCAAGGGAGCGGGAGGATTGTTGCTGGCGAAGAGATGAAAGGATCTACTTTTATAGCTCTGCTGGCAAAGACTGGGGGTGGGGGAACTTGAAAACAGACCCAAAACATATGAAAATCATGAGCAATAAAGTGTGAGGAGGGAACCCAACCGAGCCTGGTCCACATCATAAACGGATGCTCCTCTGAACGGAAACATGGAGCATGAACATCAAGGCATCTCCCGTTGGCACAGCCCATTCAGGTTCTGAGCTGATTCCCGTGGGAATGGAAAGCCCCCACCATTCAGTAAGTAGAACATGATGTTGCATTGTACTTGGAAACCCTCTGGCTCCATGCAGCAATGTCAGCCTTTAATTTCACATTCCTCAAGGTGAGGAGAGGCCCTTTGGTTAGAAGTCCAGATGCAAAATGCATCCATTAATTCCAACCTAGGCATTTCTGCAACAAAGCTCCCTGTGGCTTCAGCAGCCTCAGAGAGCTGCCCAGCTTTGCAGCTTTGACCAAGGGACCTCGCTATTTATTTATCTTTCTTACACTCACTCATTCAGAAGGATTTTCTCAGAGGCTCCTGTTGCCCAGACTTGCACTAAGTTTATCTGGGAAATGTAGCTGAGCAAAAGATTTGACTTTTGCCCTTAATGAACTTACACAAGAATCACAAGATCAAAAAAATGGCCTTTCTGAGGTGGTGCTGGCAATGCTGCGGCACTTCCTGAAAACCTCAGGGTCCAGAGCCTGAGGACTATGAAGAAACAGGGAAACAGGGCAACCCTCGCGAAGACAGGCAGGGCCCATCAAACAAAGCAAACTGACCTGACCAAATGGAAGTGTCACTCCATTTTCCAGGCTCACTGCAAACATTTAATGCCATCTCCCAAGGAGGATATGAGCAGGATAATTATTTTATCATGTTTTTCTCCTAAGAAAATAATGCCGGTGATGTGAAGGTTGAATGGAAAAGAATGAAGGGTGATCTATCCGGGTCTTGTCAGAAGGGGACTGAAGACTGTGACAGCTTGAAGGAAGCCAGTGGCAAAGAACTGGGGATGGCGAAAAGCAGTGGATGAAATGCCACTCCAGCATGGTCACCACAAGTCAGTGTTGATGCTGCTGTTGCTGGTATCCAGGTGTCTAGAATTATTGACCAATTGCTACTGATTCTAATTAGTGCCTGGAAAATCAGAAAGAAAAAACTAGGGGTTCAAAAGAGGGGGTTTTATTTTAGATGTGTTGGTTTTAGAGTCTGAGCAAACCATCTATTTACCCCAGTAAGCAATTAGATATATAGTTTTGGAGCTCAAGGGGAGGTTTGGGTGAAGAAGCATGGATTTCTGAGTCAATTCACACATAATTGGGAAGGGATGGAATCACTCGGAGAGAGAATATATTGAAAATGAGAGTGTAGAAAAGAAAACTTTGAAGAGGGTCTAATTTTAAGGGTGTATATTTGGTATATGTAGTGTGCTCAGAGGAATAATGGACAATAAAATATCCAGATTGTTGAAGAGGCGGCTATAAAGAGACGCCATAGAATCCATTCATTTTGCTGGGTATGGTGGCTCACACCTGTAATCTCAGCACTTTGGGAGGCTGAGGTGGGAGGACTGCTTGAGCCTAGTAGCTCAAGACCAGCTGGGCAACATAGCAAGACCTCGTCTCTACAAAATATACAAAAATTGACTGGATGTGGTAGTGCATGCCTGTAAATTTAGCTACTTGGAAGGCTGAGGTGGGAGGATCACTTAAGCCCAGGAGGTCGAGACTGTGGTAAGCCATGAGTGTGACGCTGCACTCCAGCCTGGGTGAAAGTTTGAGACATTGACTCAAATAACAACAACAACAACAATAATAATAATAAGCAATTCATTCAATATACACTCAAAGAACTCCCTCTATGTGTCAGGTACTGTGTGCTTCTAGAGCCAAACAAACAATAAATAAGTACTAACACCAAGGTGATCACAGTCTAATAAAAGAGACAGGTATCTAAGAAAACAATTGCAATTGTGTGACATGAGAGCACAAACAGAGGTAAGAGTTTGTTAGAACAGAAGAGGCAGTGATAACTCAATTTGGGAAGGGCAGAGAGAGGTTTTGAAGGATAAATAAGAGTTGACTAGGTAAATGACTAAAGGGGTATTGTTCCAGAATTGAACAGCACAAGGTAAGATAAATCTGTTGTGTTAAAGACATGACCAAAGTCTTAATGGATGGGTGCAGACACAAAAGTGTTGAGTTGGTTGAATAAAATTTAATGTTTACTTGATTTGCCTCAATAATCTGGTCATTTTTTATTATTTCCAAACTGTTCCCATACCCAGTGTCAAGTCAAAGCAAATTATTTTCTAGATTAAGTCTCTACAGAAGAGGAGTCTTCAACTTTGGCTACATATTAGAATCACCTGGAGAGGTTTCAAAGCATACTTGGATACCCGGACCAACTGAATCAGAGTCTAGGGTAAGGGAGAGGTAGAACTTAGGTGTTTGTCTTATAAATGCCCATCAGGTGATTCTGTTGTATAGCATAGGTTTCCCCAACCCCAGGCCATGGACCAGTACCAGTCCGTGGCCTGTTAGGAGCTAGGCTACACAGCAGGTGAGTGCCTGGCAAGCAAGTGAAGTTTCATGTTTTTATAGCTGCTCTCCATGCTTGCATTACTGCCTGAGTTCTGTCTTCTGTAAGATCAGTGGTGGCATTAGATTCTCATAGGAACATGAACCCTATTGTAAAGTCACATGTGAAGGCTCTAGGTTGCACACTCCTTATGAGAATCTAATACCATATGATCTGAGGTGGAGCTGAGGCCATGATGCTAGCACTGGGGAGTGGCTGCAAAAACAGATTAACATTAGCAGTGAGGTTTGACTGTGCAGAGACCATAATAAAACAATTGCTTGCAGACTCATGTCAAAAACCTAGCAGTGAGTCGCAAGTGAGTTGATGTACCTGAATTATACATCTGCATCTGGTGGCAGGCTTTAAGCCAGAATCTGACATTTATTATTTTACCTTATTATTTTATTGTATAGTATTATATTGTATTGTATTTTTGAGTTGGAGTCTCACTCCATCAGCTGGAGTGCAGTGGCACGTTCACAGCCACCCCAGCATCGAACTGCTGGGACCCAGCGATCCTTCTGCCTCAGCCTTCCAAATAACCAAAACTACAGGTGCATGCTATCATGCCCAACTAATTTTTTATTTATTGTAGAGACAAGGTGTTGCCAAGTTGCCTGGGCTGGTCTCAAATCCATGGGCTCAGGCAATCCACTCACCTTTGCCTCCCCAAATGATGGGATTACAGCTGACATTTATTTTAGTCTGTGTGTGGTCTGCCCATTATTTTATTTACCACTTCTGTCCATGCCTCTTTCTTTATGGTAAATTTATAATTATCTTATTATATATTACAATGTAATGATAATAGAAATGAAGTGCACAATAAATGTTATGTGTTTGGATCATCCCAAAACCACCCTCCAACCTGATCCACAGAAAAATTGCCTTCCATGAAACCAGTCTCTGAGGCCACAAAGGTCTCATACTTTAGTGAGCATTAGAATCATCTGAAAGGCTAATTAAGACCTGCTCCCACCCTTAGAATGTCTGATTCAGTAAACCTGAACATGGGCCTGAGAATCTGCATTTCCAACAAAATCCCAGGGGACTCTGAATTTTTAAAGTTAGGGAATAAAGAAAGAGGTGCATGAAGTAATGTCTCAAAAGAACACCCTAGAATAGCTGCCATGGGTAAGCCAAAAGTAACTGCATTTCTTTCTCCTTATCCTCTGGGTCATCGTCTTTGTATCAGCTAGCTATTGCCAAAATAATGCTTTATAACAAATTTCTCCAAAACTCAGTGACATGAAACAACAGAAATTTATTTTCAAAGACTGTGGGTTTGTGGAATCCACTGAATCAGGCAGGTATCAACACTGTTCCACATGTCTCTCAACCTCCTCCTTGGACTAGTAGGTAAGCCCTGGCATGTTCTCTTCATGTCAATAACAGAAACACAAAACTTGAAGTAAACATGCAGGTCTCTTGGTGCATAGACTAAGAAGTGAGAGACTATGGTTTATGACTCTTTCTTTTGAGCAAATCAAGTCACGTTTTCAAGTGTCAGGGCAACTGCAAAGTCACAGGGCATACCATGAGGAAGGAGTGGCAAAGAGCTTGGGCCATAATGCAACCCCCCCACATGCCTCTGAAATGTTTTCTATTTTACTTCAATTCAAAGTTCAGTGTCTTGCTTCTCAACCAGCTTTTAATAAGAACCTGTTTTTGGTCTTGGATTATCAAAAGAATCCCAATCATCTGAAAATCCTGTCTTGATTCCTGATAAATCACTTATTGAAAATAAGTTTAAAAGATTTCTTTTTCTTCCCTTCCCTGGATAGTTTAAACAATTTTATATGTGTCGTATACACAAGCACACAAGTATATGCACAACATTTATAACAATGATATATACTTAAAACATCCTAGAAAAAAAGCTACTGTTTAAAAAGAAGTGATCCTTTTATTTTTCCACCATGCCATTTTCTTTCTTTTTCTAAATTTTTCTTTAATCCTGTACACAGAGTTGAAGACAACTGTGCACCAAGGAATGGATAAGAGAAGTAAGTGTTGTTCTAATTCCTTCTTTTGCTGGGCTTATTCTTCCTGCTGTCTTTTGTCCTACTTGATGTTATGGGTTAAATTGTATCCTTTAAAAAGACATGCTGAAATCCTAACACAGTATCTCAGAATTGTAACCTTATTTGAAAATAGGGTCATTGCAGATGTAATTATTTAAGTTAAGAGGAGGTCATACTAGGGTAGGGTGGGCCTTTAACCCAATATGTCTTGATTAGAAGATGATGTGGGACACAGGGAGAGACTGTCATGTGATGACAAGAGGCAGAGACTGGAGAGAGGCAGCTGCAAGCCAAAGAACGCCAAGGGTTGACTGTCACCACCAAAAGCTAGGAAGAGGCCACAAAGGATTCTGCAGTGTCTCAGAGAAAGCATGGCCCTGCTAACACCGTGATTTAGGAGTTCTAGACTCCAGAACTATGAGAGACGAATAATTTCTGTTGTCCTAAGCCACACAGTTTGTGGTACTTTGCTACAGCAGCCTCAGAAAACTAATATAATTGGGTATAAGAATCAAGTTTCTGTCTGTAGGCTCCAATATGACATGAAAGTCTTTAATGGGCATTGTACAAGTGTTGTAAGAAGAAGGGATCATGACTTGGGCTTGTCAGGTTCCTCCGTGCACAATGGGATCCCACAGAGTTGGAGTGGGCAGAGTGAAGCCATTCTATCATACCCCAGCCTCCTGAGGCTAAAAGAAATGGCTACAGAGCCACCTTGACCTCCATGTTTCTCTGCTCTGTGCTTTCTCCTAATGCACTGGGTTGCTTTATTTCTAAGTACAAGAAAAGGAGGAAGAATTAGGTATAAAGAACTCAGAGGCCACCTGGTCAAAACTCATCCCATGCATGAATCTTCCTACAGGAGACTAAAGGGATGGTCAAATAGCCTCTGTCTGAACAAAACACGCGGCTAACGCTCTGTTCTTACATATTCACTCTGTCCACTGTTTAATAGCCCGACTTCTTGGGATGCACATCTTCTTAGAAAGCCAAACTTTACCTCCTGTACTCATCATCCAATTATGAAAAGACACTGGACAAATTCATATAATGGTTTTCAAATATTCAAAGGCAATATAATATAACATATAATACATTGCGAGAACATGAATTCCAGACTCTTCCTTCACCACATTATCTTTCCTATTCTGGAAAGACTGTTCTTAATTTAAAAAGAACAAAAACAAAAACACCTAGCCATGTGCTCTTTTTGGGATGTATGTGGAGTACTCAGTGTACTCTTGGACATTATCCCTTAAACAGAACTATACAAGTAAAAGCCTCCTGGATAGGTATGTTTGGTTGGTTTGTTTGATTTGCGGAGTCCCATCAGAAAAAAAAAAAAGTAGAACTTCCATGGAGGCTCATTTAACCTAGTTACAAGTGAGAAGCTGTCTGATAATGAAATAGGCTGCCTCTCGGAAATAGTGCGATTCCCTCCCATATCCCAAATTCCCTGATTACAAGACTCAATGGCCCTTGGGCTGGGGTAGATGGGTGTTCAAGGTGCCCTTGTCCTGCTGACCTTTGTTCACCGGTTCTCCCATTTGTGGCAAAGAAAGTTAGTGCCTGGAAGAGAGATTAGGGTGCAGAGAGGAGTGCCTAAAAAGTTCTGAGTCCTCTTGGCATGGTCCCTTGGACTTCTCTTCTATGCGGCTGAAGGGAACAAAGGGGCCTGGGAAGGAAGCTCTGACTATGGAACTATCTATGAGAGGCCAGCTCAGTCCTAGGCATTTGGGGCAAAGGTTATTCTCACCGGCTGGTGTGCCTTCAAGGAAGCAGTTGTTTCCAAGTAAGTAGAGCTGTTTCCAAATGAGTACTCTACTAAGTAGAATCTTAGTAGAGTAGAGGCCAAGATTCCAGTGTAGGGTGGGAGATAGGAGAAAGCAGCCTTCCTCGGCCAGGTCAAAGGAATTTTCCCCCATGGTACAGCAGAACTCACCAGGTCATATCCCTAGGTCTGAGGCACAATCATCATCTGAATCAAAAAGCGTGGCCTGTCTCCGGTATATGTCTATTTGGGACCCATGTGGAAGGATGGCCATGTCAGGAAGAACCTCAGGTTTCAAGACCCCAAGTCGTCTCAGGTCTCACTATCACTGGCCAGCCATGAAAACATCAAGACTCTAAGACATGGCATTAGATAGGAAAAAATTATAGTGAAAATGGGAAATTTAAGAAGATTCTCATAATCAAAGGTGATTCTTTGAGATCTACGATTCAAAGTCTCCTGCTTTGAGGTGCCTCAAGCTGTTTCATTCATTCAGTGGACATATTTTTATTGAGTACCTACTATGAGTCAGGTATTATTCTAAAAGCTGAGGGAAAAGCAGTGAACAAGATAGGTTAAAATCTCTGCTCTCATGGAGCTTATAGGCTGGTGAAAAAGAAATAAAAAAAATAAAGTAAATTTGCAAAACTTATATAGTTTATATAGCTATTAAATGCTAATGAGAAAAATGAAGCCAGGAAGGCAGCAGGGAGACGGGGGTGAAGAGAGGATGTATTGACATTTTTAGATGAAGTTAATAGAAAAATCTTATTTGAAAACTAACTTCTGATGGGGGTGCAGAGGGGAAGAAAAAAAATGCACTGTGAGCTCTTAGGACAGGAGGTGGGGCCCAGTAATGAGCAGAGGCTTTGAAAGGCATGAGGGTGGCCATTGCCTGGCTGACCTATGGTGTGGCCATGTGCTCTCTGAGCTGTGGCCAGGTCATATTTTCTTAAACTTTGGCTCCCTTCCCTCCCTTGAGGAGGTGAATCCTCTCTTTCTCTCTCTCTCTCTCTCTCCAATTTACTTTCTAAATAAACTATGTTTTCTAATCTAAAAGAAAAAAAAAGAAAGAAAGAAAGAAAGGTGTGAGGGCAAGGAGGTTCCAACACCAGGTACTAAAAAGGATTTGAGTGAACAAAAAAATAACTCAAGGAAAGGAGAAAAGGAAGGCAACAAACATACATAAATAAGAACAAGAAAAATAATTTTTAAAATCTAAGCGTTGATTCTTTAAAGTCCCAGGACTGATTCCTCAGGGAAATGAAGAATAGACAAACTCCCAGTCGAAACCAAGGAAATAAATTTCACTATCAGAATTAAGAAAGGGCATAGACCAAAGACACACAAGAGATTGAAAATATTGTTACAAGGTAGTTGTTGAAGCTCTACACTAATTATTTTGAAGTCTGAACAAAAATGGTTTTCTTAAAAAGTGAAAGTTATTGAAATTGACTAACCAAGTGAAAAAGCTGATGAAGTAATTGAAAATATTGTCAAAAAATTTCTCCAAATATAGATCAGGCCAAGAAAATATGCATGTAGTCTAGTTAATAGCATTATAACTAATAGCCAAATAGTTTAATTCATAGTATTAGCAATAGCTTCAAAATAGTATTATATAAAAATAAAATACACACCAATAAACAATTAAAAATAAATATTTTCAGCTGGGCTTGGTGGCTCAGCCTGTAATCCCGCGCTTTGGGAGGCTGAGGTGAGTGGATTGCCTGAACCCGCGGGTTCAAGACCCGCCTGGGCAACTTGGCAAGACCTCATCTCTACAACAAATCAAAAAACTTAGCCGGGTGTGGTAGCACGTGCCTGTAGTTCCAGCTACTTGGAAGGCTGAGACGGAAAGATCGCCGGAGCCCAGCAGGTCGAGGTTGCAGCGGCCCGGAGCGGCCACTGCACTCCAGTCTGGGTGACAGAGTGAGACTCCAACTCAAAAAAAAATTTTTTTAATTAAAAAAATAATAATAAATAAAAAAATATTTTCAACATATGAGAGAAAGCATAAAATGGCTATACTTATGATATAAAAATTAAATGAATAACTAGCAAGTTAATTTTTAAAAGTATGTCTTACAAAATTGCTAAATAGACAGAGAACATGAATACAAATAACAACATTTTACACAAAAATATTCAAGCTCATTAATAGTCAAATAAAACCAGCAAACTGTATTATTTTTAGCTGTCAATTAGAATTTTTAAACATCCAGAATTTGTGGGAGGAAACATTTATACCTTGCTGGTATGTATACAAAAGGGATTAATCTTTCTGTAAGGAAGGTAGAAGATCCATATTCAAAAGCTCTACAATTTTTCATCTCCTTGCCCCAGTAATTTTACTTCTAGAAATACACTGAAATACATAAAAATAGGAAAGACATTGGCCACGTATAAAGATTTAGATCCAGGATGTTTGTTTATGCAAGCGTTGTTTATGGCAGCATAAAAAAACTTATAGGGATATGATCTAACCTTACAACTCAGACATCAAATAATATTCTGTTGAGAAATAATTCCTATCATAAAAAAATAAGTCACAAAGCAATATGTCCAGCATGACTTCACTTATTAGTTTTTGAAAGAAAGAAAAAGGGAGAAAACATGAGAGAGAACAGAGATTTAAATAAAGTACTAGACACTGATAAAACTAATTATATTAACTATTTTATTAATTCTATTTCTCCACGTGCTAAGATATGGACAATTTTGAATGTTCTTTTTTTCTTTTTTTTTTCTGAGTTGGAGTCTCACTCTGTCGCCCCGACTGGAGTGCAGTGGCACGCTCCCAGCCACCGCAGCCTTGACCTGCTGGGCTCCGGTGATCCTTCCGCCTCAGCCTTCCAAGTAGCTGGATCTACAGGCGCGCGCTACCACGCCCGGCTAATTTTTTTATTTATTGTAGAGATGAGGTCTCGCCTGCCCAGGCGGGTCTCGAACCCGCGGGCTCAGGCAATCCAC
>CAUYQG010097705.1:0-27441 GCA_963574415.1 Tarsius wallacei
TATATCAAACAAAGGAAATTATTCCAGTTATTTAAGATTAAAAACCAAAAGGCAGTTGCATATGACTGGACAATAAAGAATGAAACATAAAAATGATAAATAAAAGTAGCATTATTTTTAAAATAGAGATGAATATAAAGAGTATTTTTCAAAAGTTTTATACAGTACTTGACTATTTTCAAATTTCTAAAATTTGAATTCTCTAAAAAAAAAAAAAAAATTTCTCATGAGTCTTTCTCCCTCTGTTTCCACGCTAAATCATTGCTCAAAATTTGAAGTTTGAACCATAAATGGATTAGCATTTTAAAGCATGTCATTTAATTATGCTATTTATTTTCCTGTGTCCTAAATAATGTTGCCATATAATCTAAAGTAACAGTAGTTATGTAGGTCAAAGGTTACTTTTATCACAAGAGCAAAACATAAAAACATCCTGTTAAGTTACTTAACCTCTTGAACTAAATAGTAACAGTGTCCTGTCTGGTATCTTACACATGCAGACCAAATGCTTTCTGATAAACAGCTTGAATCATTTTTGTTGCTCAAATTGAACTTGTCTTCCTTTTCCTATTATGTAACTGAAACTGAGTGTTACATAAGGATGTGCATAAAAATGCAACACTATTGTCTCCCTCAATCACTTTTCGTTAGTTATTTTAGTATCAATTGTGAATACAGTAAAATATGTAGAACACTTGCTATAATGATGTTTTTGCATTGGTAGTATAAGAATGCAAATAATTTTAATGTCTGAAAATAGCATTAAACAATTTAGAGATTCAATTATAATCAAGTAATTTGGCAGACAGAGTAAAGCAGATTGCCCTCCCTGATGTGGGTGGGTGGGCTTCATCCAGAAACACCCTAACAGATGCAACCAGAATGATGTTTGGCTCAATGTCTGGGGACCTCATGACCTAGTCAAATTGAAACATAAAATTAATTATCTCAGTCATGTAAATCAGGAGTCCCCAAACTCCAGGCTACAGACCAGTTTGCCTGTGGCCTGTTAGGAACCAGTGGCACAGCAG
Source organism: Tarsius wallacei (assembly GCA_963574415.1). Taxonomy (NCBI): domain Eukaryota; kingdom Metazoa; phylum Chordata; class Mammalia; order Primates; family Tarsiidae; genus Tarsius; species Tarsius wallacei. The sequence continues at coordinate 1,032 of CAUYQG010097705.1, forward strand.
GAGGTGAGCATCAGCAAGCGGAGCTCCCCCAAATGTCAGACCCTCAGTATCATTAGATTCTTATAGGAGCATGAAATCTATTGTGAACTGAACACGAGAGGAACCTAGGTTGTACATTCCTTATGAGAATCTAATGCCTGACAATCCCCCTCATCCCCTGTCAATGGAAAAATCATCTTCCACAAAACTATTTCCTTGTGCCAAAAAGGTTCGGGGACTGCTGATATAAATAGTTGTCTGTGCCAATGACACATTTTACAAATATGCTATAGTCATTTAATAAATTTTACAACAACGTAAGTGTGGATTATAAAAAATATATATTATAAAAAATAGTGAACCCATGGCACAAAAGAAGATTCCCTGGAAAAGTATATAGAAGAAAATGTTCACCTTGAAGTCAGGAGCAAAGTAAGTCCAAAATCAAACAATTTAAATTTTGTCTTAACTTTACTAATTATGTCTTTAAAGTGCTGGATACTGCAGTATCATATGTAGATATTTAAACAAATACATTTATTTTTATTTAGTCTAATCTGTTATATTTTTCAGCAATTTTCATTAGTCTCTAACTCTTTCAAATGCATAATCAAATGTCAAAGACTATAATATGAACTGCACTTGCTATTAAGTAGGTCTTTTACATATTGTGATAGTATCTAGTAGAACTTATACACTGAGATAGTATTTCTACTCCTCCTCCTCTTTTTCTCTCTCTCTCTCTCTCTCTCTCTCTCTCTCTCTCTCTCTACTTTATTTGTTCCCCATTGGACATTTGATAGAAAGGAGAGTGAAATATAAAGTGTTCTATAATATTAACACTATTACAAAATTTGCATACAATACCAGTAATAGATAGTCATAAGTTATATCATATTTTATAGTTTTATGTTTTTTAACCCTTTCATAAAAATTGTATCACTTATGAAAGGCAAGTGTAGTATCAAGCAAAATGCAGTAGGCATGATTTCAGAAGCTTATGTTTAAGTCCAAACTGTGCCTGTTACTCCATAAGAGATTAAAAACTTCTATCGCCTATGCTTTCATTGATAAACTTTACCTCCTCACAAGGCCACATTGGTAATAATTTAATACTTGTGAAAGAACTCAGTAAAGTGTGAAGTGCTGTACAAGCGTAAGGTATTAGTAGTAGTAGTACTGTCACCATTATTTAGACAAATGAAAAGGTATTTTTTAAACAGAGGCATCTGCTTCAGTAAGAACAGCAGTTTTCTTTCAACTGCTTACCTTAATCATAAAAAACATTCTTTGTCTAAATAGGCAAGTTAGTTTGGAATTTATGGCACTAGAGCTTGCTGATGCGTCTGTAAACCTTGAAGATTGTTGTATGGAAAATTTTGCTATTAGGCTAACTCAGATCCACAATGACTAAAGTGAGAGTAAATATGCAGTAATAATTTAATTTATCCAGACATCAAATTATTTGGACTGCCTTAAGCTGCTTCCAGAATATCTGTTTATTGTGCAGCATAAATTGCCAAGTAGATTTGTAACCTCCATTTTATAAATATATTTTATTGCATTTTAAACTAGAGATTTTTACTATGAGAAATGTTAGAAGTTGTAATTGGGCAAAGAAAGAACATATGATATTTATAAACTGAAAAAATTACAAGGGTGTTTTGATGAAAAAATTGAAATTCGATGTTTGAAATTTGATTCTTGACAAAATAGAACATAATGACAGAAGGGAGAATTGAGGTATACTATATAAAAATTGAAAGACAGCCCCACTATTTCCTAAAGAAAAACTTCAGAGGAATCTGTTTTAGATTGTTCTGAATCTACTATCCATTGTCCATTGTCAAAGGACATAGTTCCCTTGGTCAATAGAAGAATATGATTTTCCATAAGAAAAGTTGATTTTTCATCAATCTTTTTCACATCTCAGAGGAGTTTAGTCTGTTGCTGCCACACATGCATAGCCAGAGTTACCTCTTTTAGACCTTCAAATAGTTTCCACTTTGAAAACTTTCAGTCTTTCCGTAAGGCTTCTGGCTAAAGACCAAATAGACTGTCAGTTCTAGAGTCATGAGCTATTGTCACATACAATGGCTGGGAGCAAAAAGCACTGCTGCGGGCTCTGACATTCTGCCCATGTGGTCTGTGAAGCAAATAAGGGCTTTCTTTGTGTTCAGTAAATATTTCCCAGTGGAAACATTTGGCATCTCAGCTTCAGAAGGCTCCCAATACCTCTGTCATGGGTAACAATAACACTTATTTGATATAGATACATCTGTTCCTTGTCCTTTTCTGAAGTGAAACAAAGTGAAATTCTTGGTATGATTATTTTGTTAAGAAGTTCCAAAGTGCAAAATTTCAGTAGATGGCTTTTCTTTCCTAGGAACATTTCACTGAAGTAATAAAGAGCCAAGAATTCCTCCTGCTTCCAGCTAATGAAATTTCAAAACTTCTGTGCAGTGATGATATTAATGTGCCCAATGAAGAAACCATTTTTCATGCTCTAATGCAGTGGGTGGGGCATGATGTACAGACTAGGCAACAAGACCTGGCAATGCTGCTTTCTTACATCAGACTGCCATTACTTCCACCACAGGTAAGAAAATGTACCCAAATAATATAAAGTATAGTTCTAAACTACCAGTAGGCATTAATTCATTTTTATTTGCCTAATTCTATTTTATTCAGAGGATTTCTGGTAATTGGAGTAAACAAGATTTGTTTCACAAAAAGAAACATCCAGCCTTCATTTAGAGGTTGTTAACAAAAGACAGAGAAGAAATACAATTAAAAAAAACAAAACTACAGATAATCCTTGAAAGCCAGAATACATATTAGTTTCAGTTTCATGAAATAGTACTTGTAAAAAGCATGAAAAATTATTAAGCAAACTATTTTTCTTTTCCTGCCCACATTCTAAACAAGGTGTTAATAATCAGTATGATAGCATCCCAGAGGAGACTCCAAGAAGAAGTCAGATCCTGGATAATAGTCACTAACATGGATAATTATCTCCTATAATTGAAATTTGTACCATCATAATTTCAGATGAAATAGAGAATAAGTATAATGGCATCCTCATCATACTTGTTTAACTGAAAGATTATAGCAAAAATAGTCTTAAAAACAAACACCTTTGGATAAGATCACTTCATACTGAATTTTTGTATGTGAAATTTAATAAGGCTAGAATGCAGTCTGATTATGTAATTTCACCATTGGTGATAACCACAATTTTTTCTGTGTATAAAATTACTCAATAGTAGATATAAGTTATAAAATATGTGAATATATTACACACATGGATTTCACATTTATTGAGCCTGTGGGTAGTGTCCTCAAATATCATCCACAATGGAGAGACCTTCTCTTAACTTAGTAGATCAATATTTTCATATATATTAAAAAGAATAAATTTTTTTTTTTTTTTTTTTTTTTGAGTTGGAGTCCCGCTCGATCGCCCAGACTGGAGTGCAGTGGCCTCCCGGCCACCGCAGCCTCGACTTGCTGGGCTCCGGCGATCCTTCCGCCTCAGCCTTCCGAGTAGCCGGAATTACAGGCGCGCGCTACCACGCCCGGCTAATTTTTTTGATTTATTGTAGAGATGAGGTTTCGCCTGCCCAGGCGGGTCTCGAACCCGGGGCTCAGGCAATCCACTCACCTCAGCCTCCCAAGGTGCAGGATTACAGGCTGAGCCACCGAGCCCAGCTAAGAATAAATTTTTTAACAAAATTACTAACCTGGTGTTAATATTGAAAAATAGAATGTTAATCTGCTGATGATTTCTCCATATATGTACATACACATACATACTAAATGAGTTCAAACAATACCTCATTGCTGAATATCACTACAGTCACCTTCAAAGTATGCTCCTTGGGAAGCTATGCACTGATGCCAGCACTGATTCTAAATGTCAAATCAATTTTGGAGCTATTTTTCTAAAATGGCCATCAGAGTTTTTGTTGCAAGAATGTCAGAGTTTGAATTAGAGCATTGAACAAACATTTAACTTCTTGCAAAAGTAGAAGTGAAATCAGGGACATATTAGTCCCAGTTTATGGGAATAATGCCATGAAGAAAAGAGCAGTGTACAAATGTATTAAACGTTCTTCTGAAGGGAGAGAAAGCATCACTAATAAAGAGATGTCAGGACAGTGAGTAACAAGCAGAACTGACAAAAGCATTGCAAAAATTTATCAAATTGTGTGAGAAATTGTTGGCTGACTGTAAGAAGCATAGAAGATCAAATACACATCAATAGAGAAACAGAAAAATCTTAGGCAAAAATCTTGACATGAAAGAAGTGTGTGCAAAAATGGTCCAAAGAAGCTCTTGCATTACGATAATGTACTGACTCATACAGCACTGTCTATGAGTTAGTTTTTAACAAGTAAACAAATAACTGTATTGGAAAACCCTCCCTACTCACCTGATCTGGCCACCAATAACTTTTTTATTTACCCAAAGACAAAGTAAATATTGAAGGGAAGATGTTTTGATGACATTCAGGACATCAAGGGTAATATGATGACCGTTCTAATGGCTATTCCAGACAAAAAGTTCCAAAATTACTTTAACAGGTAGTCTAGACACTGGCATCAGTGCATAGCTTCTCAAGAGGAGTCCTTCAAAGGAGACCACAGTGATATTCAACAATTAGGTATGTAGCACTTTTTCTAGGATGAGTTTGTGAACTTAATTGCCTATATATGTGTATATATATATATATATATATGTATATATATATACCATTAGCTGTTAATTAAAACCCACAAAACTGCGTGCTTTCTCTTAACGATCTGTATCTGTACATATGCAGTGTAAAACCATTGACTGCCTTTCTGGTTATAGCAAATTTATCCCAATAGCAATTCAATAGTAACACCAAAAAGAGAAATGTTAAAATATATATGTATTTTTAGACTCAAAATTCTAAACCCAGACATTGACTTGTGTTAATAAGCTCATAAGCTAGTGTTATTCTCAAAAGAAGATCTATATTATTTAACGGGTTTTCAAAGACAATGTCATTCAAATTGTTCCTTGGCCATCAACATAGTACTGCCTGTGAAATTGTTAAAACCACAATTTCTCAGGCTCCATTCCAGACGCAGTGAAGCAATTTCTGAGATTGAGGCTGAGAAATTTGTGTTTTAACGGATTTTCCAGATTATTTTTAGGCATGCAAATATTTGAGATGCACTGATGTAAGAGATCAGAAGCTGCTAACTTTACACAACCTTAAGTCTATAAAATATTATTTCAGCAAAATGCTTAGTTTAAACTTTTCTAACTTTATTGGAATAAGGAAAATTTTTCAGCTCAAATGCACAACCAGTTATACCATGGCCTTTCATCTCTGAGTATGAATTATGGCCTAGAATATGGATTGTGTAAACTTTTCTTGATAATGGCAATGATGGGCAATAGCATGAAATATAGGCTTCCCAAGACAAATTTCAAAGTCACCTTGAACTTAATTTAGTGATGGAATATATGTACAGAATTGTGATGAATCTCTGGAAAGTATTTTTAGAAAAAAAAATGTGTAGCCTAGTGTTTAGTTCTATTTCCAAAAGTATATGCATTAAGGAAATGCCTAGGGTCTCATAAGGCAAGTCAAAATAGTGATTTATCAGAGATTACAGGTAGAGTATGACCAGAGTTCAACTTAACCTGTATAGAAGAGAAAATGTCAGAGAAATGTCATGGAGTAAGATTAGCTTTTTTTCCAACAACCTACCCGCTTTTTCTTTCAATGTCCTGTGATACCATGGACTCAAAACTTCAACCAATCTAATAAGACCCTTGACAACATTCTGAAACATACTCTTGACTTCTTTCCAACTAATCTGAAGAAAAATACTTTACCCAGCTTTTATTAATGTCAGGGTCTTATTGTCTGCCAGGTAATGATAGTTAAAAATAATTTAGTCATCTATTTTTGTAATGTGGTGGCTAGTTATTAACGCACCTCAGTCCAGTTTTTTAAAAATATGCTTTCAAGATACTCTACAGAAGTGATTTTATTATAAAGATACCATCCCCTATGGATGATATTATTTTAATTGGGCATTTTTCCATGACCACCACCACACAATATCCCAAATCCACTAAAATGTTGCTACTTGCATTAGCTATTAATACATGCAGCAGATTATGAGATGCTTGCTTTGTTCAGACACAGCCATTCTCTGCTTTCAGCAATATTTTTATGAGTGCTTTTTTGCTCTCATTCTTTTTTTTATTTTTATTTTATTTTATTTTATTTTTTATTTTTTTGAGTTGAAGTCTTACTCTGTCACCCAGACTGGAGTGCAGTGGCCGCTCCCGGCCACCACAGCCTCGACCTGCTGGGCTCCAGTGATCCTTCCGCCTCAGCCTTCCAAGTAACTGGAACTACAGGCACGTGCTACCACACCCAGCTAATTTTTTATTTGTTGTAGAGATGAGGTCTTGTCAAGTTGCCCAGGCAGGTCTTGAACCCACGGGCTCAGGCAATTCATTCACCTCGGCCTCCCAAAATGTGGGATTACAGGCTGAGCCACCGAGCGCGGCCTGCTCTCATTCTTTCAGGTTATATGTGTACATATCCCAAAAGATGAATACTGAGTAAATTTAATGAATCTGCATAGATAATTAGCTACCATCATGAGGCTTTAAATTATTTTATATGATAAGTAAAAATGAAAGCATCTTAGTAAATGACATCAGATAATAAAACTTCTACGTTTGAATGAGCTCTGTTTTTCTCCAATGTTAATTAAACAAAATATGTTTTTTCTAATAGTGAACTCTTAATTCATATGCCATGCTTCATTGTTTTTCAGTTACTGGCAGATCTAGAAAACAGTTCCCTGTTTACTGGTGATCTTGAGTGTCAAAAGCTCCTGATGGAAGCTATGAAGTATCATCTGTTACCTGAGAGAAGGTCCATGATGCAAAGCCCAAGGACAAAGCCTAGAAAATCAACTGTGGGGGCACTTTATGCTGTGGGAGGCATGGATGCTATGAAAGGTAAGAAGAATAAATTCATTTAGAAAATGTCTTCAACTGTAAAAGAAGTTACATTCTCAACACCCTCCAAATTATGAGTGATATTAAAGCCATATTAAATGAATGTATCTAAAGCTAATTTTCACAAATAAGGAAATTTATTTGATTTTTGCGACCCCATTTTCCTTTTACCTTATGGGACATAATCCTTTAGTGTTGGCAAACCTCTTAATAGCCATTTCTATTTCATGGAAGCAATTTTTAAATGTGAGTATTTACTTTGTAATATTAAATATTTTCAGGAAAAGTATATTTATTGTTTATCATAAAGGAAAGAGATAAGATCCATCAACTTTGTTTTTGACAGAAACCAAAGTGTGGCCTCTAACTCTTATTGGCAATATTCTGTTAGATGCTCAAAGACCAGTTACAAAGAATCTTGAAGTAAAAGGATCAGCATTTCAAACCTGGAATAAAATAATGATTTTAAATAAGAATTTCACCAAATATAATTGAGAATAGTTTCTTAGCCATCATTCCCACACTAAACACTTCTTAAAACCTAATTTTTGGCCAGGCACTGATGCTCATGCCTATAATCGCAGCACTTTGGGAGGCCAAGGCAGGAAGACTGAGCCAAGGAGTTTGAGCCCACCCTAGGAAACATAGCAAGATCACATCTCTATAAAAATTTTTTTTAAATAAAAAATTTAACTATGCATGGTGGCATAGTCCCATGTAGTCCCAGCTACTCAGGTGGCTGAGGCAGAATGAACACCTGAGCCCAGGAGCATTAGGCTGTCGTGAGCTGTGATCATGCCACTGTACTCCAACCTGGGCAATAGTGAAACCACAGTTCAAAACAAACAAATAACAACAACATAATACTCTACTTTTCTAGAGCTCTGCTTTATACACTTGATTCCTCAGTTGGTGAACCCGTGTTTCTAAAACAATGAGGCAAGAATATTAAAAGTTGGCTGTGTAAAAAGTAAAGTCAATACACTTAAAGGTAAATGTGTTGGCAAATCATTCATAAGAATGTCATTTGGCACTTTGTGCAAAATTATGCAAAAGTCAAAGTTTTGTGCTACTAGAAACCTATTCTTTTCTTTGATATGTGTAACTGGAAATTGGAAGCATATAGGAAATATGCCAGTTAATCATAGGACTCAAGAAATTGTCCTGCCTCACCCTCTGAAAGTGCTGGGATTTTAGGTGTGATTCACAGCATCTGGTTCTTTGCCTACTTATTAATAGGATGTTTTGTTGTTGTTGTTGTTGACTTTTTTGAGTTCCTCATATATTCTGGATACTAGCTTTTTGTCTGATACATAGTTTGCAAATGTTTTCCCCCAATTTATAGATTGTCTGTTTACTCCATTGATTATCATTTTAAATTATGTTCCATTTGCCTATTTTTGTTTTCATTGCATTATTTTTTGAGGTCTTGGTCATCAGTAATTTAGTCTCATTGGCTTGGGCCAATGTCTAGAAGAATTTTCCTATGTATGCTTCTAGCAATTTTATAATTTCACACCTTACATCTAAGTATTTATTCAATATTTGGTTAGCTTTTGTATATGGTGAGATATAGTGATCTATTTTCATTCTCTGCATATGGCAATTCAGATTTCCTGGCACCATTTATTGAAAAGTGTGTCCTTTCCCCAGGGTATGTTTTTGTCAACTTTGTTGAAGCTCAGTTGGTCGTAGGTATGTGACTTTATTTCTAGACTCTCTATTGTGACCCACAGATTTATATGTTTATTTTTATGCCAAAACTATGCTGTTTTGAGTTACTATCTCCTTGTATCCTTGTACCATAGTTTGAAGACATGTAATGTCATGACTCCCGTTTTGTTTGTTTGCATTTTGTCTTTTGTGTGTGTGGTTTTTTTGTTTTTTGGGGTTTTTTTTGAGTTGGAGTCTCACTCTGTCGCCCAGACTGGAGTGCAGTGGCCGCTCCTGGCCACCGCAGCCTTGATCTGCTGGGCTCAGGCGATCCTTCTGCCTCAGCCTTCCAAGTAGCTGGAACCACAGGCGCGCGCTACCATGCCCGGCTAATTTTTTTTTTTTTTTTTAATTGTAGAGGTGAGGTCGCGCCAAGTTTCCCAGGCAGGTCTCAAACCCGCGGACTCAGGCAATCCACTCACCTCAGCTTCCCCAAGAGAGGGATTACAGGCTGAGCCACCGAGCCCGGCTTGTTTTGTTTTTTGCTTAAGATTGCTTTGGCTTTCTAGGTTCTTTTTTGATTCAATATTAATTTTAAGATTTGTTTCTAGTTATTTGGAAAATAATTTTGATATTTTGATAGAAATTATATTAAATTTGTAGGTGGCTTTAGGCATATTGTCACTTTCAAAATATTGAGTTTTCCAATCCACAAGGATGAGATTCTTTTCCATCTGTTGTGTCATCTGTAATTTCTTTCATCAGTGTTTTGTAGTTTTACTTGTAGAGCTCTCTCGCCTATTTGGCTAAACGTATTCCTTGATAATTTTTTTGTAGCTATTGTAAATGGAATTGACTTCTTAACTTGGTTCTCAGCTTGATTGTTATTGATACGATTAGATCACCAACCCAAGGATAAACATCAAAAAAGCCTGGAAACAGAATTCTCATTCAAATTTTATGTGTTTTTTTTTCCCCTTACCCTGCCACAAGTATAACAACAACAAAAAAGAATAACAACAAAACTGTTTCCTCCCTTTCAGAATCTTACAATATATTAAAAAGCAGGGTGAACATTTAGTAACAAAAAAAAAAGAAAACAATCTAAAAATTATAACAAATATAGCAAAAGCATTAAAGGAGAATTATTTACCTGTATAAATTAATATTACATTGAGATGTGTAAATTCACATTCTTTCACAAAGCTATAAAAATAATTTTATATTAATCATTGAAACATGTTTCAATTATTTTTTATAAAGATACTTTTTTAACTTTCACCTTTTGATGTCTATGAAATACATTACTTCTTCAGTTTCTCATTTCCTCTCTGACTCATACAATAAACTCAAGTTAGTTATTAAATATAGATATTAAACCAATGGCTGGGGTGAACTATAACTCCTACAATGTATTTTTTTGAATTATTAGAAAGTTCTAAATATGATCACAGAGTCAAAATTTTAACACAGTCAAATGGTAAACTTTGGAGGCATACATACACGGTATTCAGTAACTTTTTATTTATTAAAAGCAATGAATTCTGAAAGATAGTATGGCAGGGGACTGAATAAAAGCTAATATAGTCATTTTTACAACGTTTTAAAAATAGATGGAGGAAATGGTTAAATCAGATATATCCACTACTGCAGGAAATGCAGTGTTGCTGGTAATGCTGCTAAGTTTTCTGGGTTTTGTTCACTCTTGTATAGATAATAAATGAGGATTGAGTAGGGACTTGGAAATGAATTTAGAAACAATAATTGCAGCGGTCTATAACAGAGGAGCAATTTACACAGAAAAATTTTAAAGAAAGAGATTAGTATAAAAATCTAAATCATTTTTATTCTTTCTAATATAGAGCTGCCATGGCTAGGGGAATTACATTTTGGCTAGTTAGAGGATTGATGGGGTTGAATAAAGATGCCGAAGAAGTCATCAGATTTCAATAGAGAACTACTTATCATAAATGTTCAGTCAAAGGTTTAAGTATAACTTTTTTTTTATATTTAATCTAATTCCTGGAAAAAATTAATCTGTTATAAAGCACATTTCTATGTCTTTCAGTGTCACTCTTCTATATACAGCTGATTAATGTAGCTTTGTACTTCTTAATTACCTCAAAATTAATATCTCCCTAATGTTATTAATTAGTGAAACATTGCTTGTATTTCCTAATCTAAATTGTTTCTTTTGTAAATTCCACTAATCAAAAAAGCTAGAAGTAAAAAGTTAAAATCAGAAGAAGCTGATAGGAAGACATATTTGGGAAACTTGGAATGGAAAATGAAAAGATACAAAAATATTCAAAGAAAATTGACTGGTTGAAAGAAAAAAGAGTGAAAAGCGGATGTGAGTTTGTAGATAACCCAGTTTTAACAGTATCATCCAAAGATATTCAGTTTAGATAGATACCCTGATAAACACTGTAACTTGACTTCTCAGCTGTAAATATAGTCAATAGAACAATTGATCTGTAAAACAGCCAAATTCACATTTTAATGAAGGATGCATGGTTAATGAGAAAAAGTAAATCAGTGCCTGTGTATTCACAAGTTTTTATTATGAAAAATCAAAATCTTGGGACCTAAATACATATAGCACATGGTTCACCAGGAAATATTTAAAATAAGAAGAAAGAACAAACACTGTTTCCACTAATCCAATAAACTTTCAGAAGCTGCTATAGTTCTAATTATACACTCTGCTTAAATTTTGACTTGACATGACCCCATATGTTAGTCCTATAAATTTCAATGGTTACTTTTTAAATGTTAGCTATATCTTCATTATAATTAATGGATTGAATTTTCTTCACAAATATTCTGGTAAAGGAACAATTGGAAAGTGATTTTGCCTATTCCTATGGTTGATTTTGTACAGTAGGATACAACTCCCTAAACTTACCACAGGCTACCTTAGCTACACTACAAGTGTGAATAATAATTCTATCTTTTTCCACCTTTGTTACCAGAAGCTTCTTGTTATACGAATTCAGCTTTTGCTAAAAACAAAAACAAAAACAAACCAAAAAAAAATTAGCAACAGTTATGAGTGAATGATAACAAGCATTGCCTACTGAAATGATAATTTATTATGAAAGTAATGACAATTCACATGGAAGTAGTGACAATACACAATGGAAATAAACTTAGCACTTCAGTAATTTAGTAGAAAATGAAATTTTATTAGCACTTAAAGGAAATAACATCTTGTAATTCTATATTGTTAACTATAATCTTCTGTGTTGCCATCATGGAACACTGGGTAAATCAAAACTAAAGGGTCATTTAAAAAGGAATTTTCATTCCCAGCCTTTTAGTAATTTGTTTTTAAAATTGACACACCCATAAACACACACATCCCACAAAGTGAAAAATATAAAGGGGCATGCATTAATTTTTTTTTTTTCCTTTTCCGAGTTGGAGTCTCACTCTGTCACCCAGACTGGAGTGCAGTGGCCGCTCCCAGCCACCGCAGCCTCGACCGGCTGGGTTCCAGCGATTCTTCCGCCTCAGCCTTCCAAGTAGCTGGAACTACAGGCGTGTGCTACCATGCCCGGCTAATTTTTGATTTATTGTAGAGATGAGGTCCCGCCAAGTTGCCCAGGTGGGTCTTGAACCCGCGGGCTCAGTCAGTCCATTCACCTCGGCCTCCCAAAGCGCGAGATTACAGGCTGAGCCACCAAGCCCGGCTAGCATGCATTAATTTATTGAGTGGTCATACGTAATTAAATCTTTAACAGATGTGTAAACATTCAATAAAAGAATACAAGATTTTTTGTTGCTGTTGTCAAATATACTTTTTGACATCTGGATTAGTACTACCAGTAGCATAATATAGCCATAAAAGGCATTATAAGGGTACAAACTATGCATATTAAATAAGTTATTTTATTCAGACTCTTTCAATTGGATTGAGAAGTGGTCAGTATTGCCCTTTGCCTTATCTTCTTTATTGTAGACTCACCTACTTACTTAATTTGAGTTGTAGTTATAAATACATAAATATAATTAAATTATAATAATTAAAAATTGTAATACAAGTGGATTTTGTCATTGTTCAAATTCCCTTTGACAGGTACCACTACAATTGAAAAATATGACCTCAGGACCAACAGTTGGCTACATATTGGCACCATGAGTGGCCGTAGGCTTCAATTTGGAGTTTCAGTTATTGATAATAAGCTGTATGTTGTGGGAGGAAGAGATGGTTTAAAAACTTTGAATACTGTGGAATGTTTTAATCCAGTTGGAAAAATTTGGACCGTGATGCCTCCCATGTCAACACATCGGCACGGCTTGGGTAAGAGCTTAATGTGATTTAGTTTCTCAACAATGTATTATTAGTAGAGCTCTTTAAAAATAAAATCTAGCTATGCATTATTGGATTTTAGCCAATTTATCATTCAAAATGTCTTTTAAATGCTGAAAAGCTTAAGCATATGGTAAAAATCAGTGAAATGTTTTTCTTATAGCCAGTGTCATAGTTGTTAGCCCTGCCTCCCTTCCACCAGTATTTTAAAGGGATTCTATTTCAGATAGGATAGGAACTTTTAGAAATGGCATATTATTAGAGAATATGCAACTACAACAGCAAATTTTCTTCTAAGCTCAATTTAGAGAGGAGAGTATTTGATGATGGAAAAGCATTGTGGTTCTGGTTGGATGGATCATGTCCCCATAGTGAGAAACTTTGATTCTCCTAAATCTTTTATCATGCTAAGCTCCATATGTTTGTAAGATCATAAAATTTATTTTTTAAAAAAAGAACAATTGACTTTTAAAAAATGGCTTTTCCAAAGCTAAAAAGTGGCAGATCCAGGACTTGTATTGCTTGCCCCTGATTATTCTGATCAATTTTCTGTACTAAATGATACATTATATAATTAATCAGCTCAGTTATGTCAGTGTAAGTCCTCTTCATAGCTTAGAATGCAGATCCTACAGAGAAATCAGAGTAAACTTTTTTCAATCCAACTGATGTTAGTAAAGGTAGAAGAGGTGATAAGACTATACCACTGAGAGGCTGACTGGCATGGTGAGGGTGGATAATAAAGAGCCAGGTATATGAATTTTCAAAGCATACGAGAAGCAGAAAAGGGCTATGTATAATATATAACAGAACAAACTTCTAACTAAACTTTATTTTTATTTAGTTTTGAGTAGGAGTCTCACTCTATCGCCCAGGCTGGAGTGCAGTGGCACACTCACGGCCACTGCAGCCTAGGTTCATTGGGCCCAGGTGATCCTTCCACTTTAGCCTTCCAAGTACCTGGAACTACAGGCTCATGCCACCACACACCTAGCTATTTTTTTGATTTATTGTGGAGAAAAGGTCTTGTTAAGTTGCCTAGAATGGTCTCAAACCCATGTACTCAGGTATCCTCTGGCCTCTGCCTCCCAAAGTGCTGGAATTACAGGTGTGAGACATCGCACCTGGTTAATTAAACTTTAAAAATAACCCCATCTAGTTAGTTTTCTCACAAGAATATTTTTATCCTTAATTTTAAAACCAGTGGTCATAAAGATCAACCGTAGTCAGTCTATAATTTTAAGGTTTATTTAAGATTCAGTATCATATGTCATCTACCTCTTACATTTAAAAAACAGCATTGAAATTGTGCCAGAAAAACAAGCAGCTTCCTTCTTCTAAAAAGTACATATCTAACAATGGTGCATTCTACTACCCTACTACAACCTTTGACTTCAGTGTTACAACAATGATAGCCTTCTATGTCATAGTAACTATGATTAAAATTTTCCTAGGGTTAAAAACCATATTTAGCTTTATAACAGATTCAGTAAATCATTCCTATGTACGCAAAATAATTTAAGAAGCAAAACACAAATGTATAAACAGCTAATTGCTTGCAAAATGAAACAATATCCATTGTGTATCACCTACTTAGGTAAGCCATCATACTATTTTCATCCTTCAGGTGTAGCCACACTTGAAGGACCAATGTATGCTGTAGGTGGTCACGATGGATGGAGCTATCTAAATACTGTAGAAAGATGGGACCCTGAGGGACGCCAGTGGAATTACGTGGCCAGTATGTCAACTTCTAGAAGCACAGTTGGTGTTGTTGCATTAAACAGCAAGTGAGTAAATTCAAATGTGCGTGCTCATTGCTCCCAGGTCACATGGTACAGAACTTTACTGGTGTGATCCATCATTCAATAAGCATTCCAAATAACCAGGGCATGCTTGTTATCAATAACTAAAAGTCTTTGTTGGAATCCTCTTTTCATCATGATGAAAAATATGTGTCTAAAATAAACATTTGATTAAATATTCTGTAGGCCTTTGTTAATCAAAGAGTAGTCCTGGGACCAACCGTATTAGCATTTACTGAGATCTATTTAGAAATACTAAAGTTTTATCCGCCCTAGACCTCTTGAATCAGAATCTCCATTTTAACAAGATCTCCAGTGACTTGTATACATGTTGAATTTGAAAAGCACTTTTGCAGGCAACCCAGTTCTATTTTTACCCTCATGAAGCTACCACATTTTTACATTATTACTTCTCATCAAGACTTTGGTCTGTATGTGTTTGTTACAAGGTCTTTTTGTTGTTTCAACAGTTCTGCTCCTTAGTGTTCAGGATGCTCAACTATAGAATTCCACTCAGTCTCACACTTCCTGAATATTTACCTCCTGCTGATCACTTGTCTATCATTTGCAAGCTAACATGCGACAAACTTATGATGTTAGAGTTTTCCAAGTGCTTGAATTGTTACTAGGCAGTTATGTGCTTTCAGACACTAGATCCCTTTGAAGACAATGACCAGTATATAGGAGGAGCTGGAATGATGAGGATTAAAGACAACAGCATGGGTCATTTGGAGGAGACAGCCTTGCATGTCTATACTGAGTGTGTATAAGGCCTGTCTCTCACACAGAAATAGGTGCAGTTGAATTTTTAACACAGATTGTTTTAGCAAAGTTGCACAGGAAGAAATAGGAAATGTCTATAGTTAGGAGAAAATCCAACTTTACAGTATCTTAGAGATTAAGGTATGCCTAAATCTGACTATCTCTGGACAGACCTAAATGATATCAAGTGATTCAGTAATGTAATCCCCTCTCTAATAAAGAACAGGCTGAAATAATCAAATTTGATTCATTTAATTTTGTTTTGCCTAGTTGCTATGGTTCACAACTCAGCATGAAGAACAGTTAAAGGCATATGGCTTAATAAATGTTTGTATTTTTTATTGATGCTGGATTCCATTTAAATTATATTTAAAATGCTGCTTATCAAAATAATTTGCATTTTAAATTTTATGAGAGACAAGCCAGAGACAGTAGTTCTTACTAGGAAAAAACTTTAATTCTACATTCTGTCTTATTCTCTTCATTGATTATTAAGTTAATGTCTTCTTAGTGATAATTTTTAATACTAAATAATGTAGTTTATGAAAACATCAGAGAATCTGATACTAGGCAGTTGGACCTGGTTAAAACTGTAAACTTGTTGGCATTGGTCTTTGGAACTATGCTGACAACGCTTTTGATATCTTCCTCCTTTTTCTGTAATGAATTTTCTATTGGATCTTTCATTCTATTATGTCAACATCTCTTTGACAAAAATGAAGAAGGGGAGTGTGGGGTAGGGTAGAACATGTGTTCTCAGGTAACTATTCACAAACAAATGCCATTCGCTACAAAATAGTGGAATAGAATGTATCATCAGAAACTTCAGAAACTTGAAATGATTTGTGCAAAGTTCTTTCATTTTCATTCCATGCACATATTTTGTATGTGAATACATACATACACATATACACACAGTTCTCTCTTTTTTTTCTAGGTTATATGCTGTTGGTGGACGTGATGGAAGTTCTTGCCTCAAATCAATGGAATACTTTGACCCACACACTAACAAATGGAGTCTGTGTGCTCCAATGCCCAAAAGACGTGGAGGTGTGGGAGTTGCCACATATAATGGATTCTTATATGTTGTAGGAGGACATGATGCTCCTGCTTCTAACCATTGCTCCAGGCTTTCTGACTCTGTGGAGCGGTAAATTGTTTCCATTTTTATGTATGTGATTATTTGGTTATTTTCCAGAAATGAAACTTCTAAACTACCAGAAAGTAGCCTTCCAACTAAGTGCTAACCCTTTATAGCAGATTAGTCCTTTGTAAAATTGTACATTTACTCTTAGGCTCAAAATTTTGGGGAAAAATCATTTTAGACATTTCACATACAGCATAAAATATTTTTAAAATGCTATCTTATTGTTTTATAGTCACACTATAAAATAATCAGACAAAAGAGATGAAAGAGCAAAAAATATATGTCAAGCTATATCACCCAATACAGCAGACTCAAGTTCAAATAAGGTTACTGTTTCCAAAATCAACTTAATCTGCAAATGAATGAACACTCACCACCAAAAAATATACAGTAAGAATTTCCAGAGTTTTTAATAATATTCTGAACAATGACTCTATTATGATAAGCATTTTTCTCCAAAAGGTGACATCATTGAAAGAGAGACATTAATTTGTATGCATAGTGTGGTATATTGGTTAAAATGTGTTGTATGACTATATAGTTATAAAATTTACATTTCATTTCAAGGTAGAAAAAGTATATAAAACTGCACAAAATAAATGATATTATTAATAAATAATATTAACCTAATAAAAAAATGAACCATTTGCTATAAGATATCAGAATTCAGGAGACAGACATAGTTGTTGGATGGTGTCGTTATGGGAAATTTATGGAATAGGTAGAATTTGTACTTTTCAGACATAGAAAAGTAGGAGGAAATTTCAGGTCAGGAGAAAAGCGCAACTCAGATTATGGAAGTAAAGGAGAGAGATATGTAGATGAGACCAAGCACTTGGGGTTGAAATATAATTTGAAAGGGTAACTCAAAACACAACTAGGGACTAAACTGTTTGATGGCCTGAAATGCCAAGGTGGAAACTTTGAGATTTTGTCTTGTAGGAGAATAATAATTAAATTGGGGAAAATTTGAATATCGCAAAGAAATCAGTTTGGGGGAAATTTATCAAACAGTGAAATTTTAAAAATGTAAGAAGAGACTAAATAAAGAAAATGATTATTATTTTTCCTCTGAAAAGCAAATAATTGAATCATAATTGACAATTAAAGATGATAGGTTTTTACAATGAATATCTGATCTGTAACTTTTTTTCTATAAAAAGTAATTCTAAATGATCACCTCCCTACTACTCAGTATATACCTGGAATGCTTCTTCTGAGATCAGTTCTTCAGAAATTCAAGCTCTTTTTCTTTAAGGTTTTAAAAGCCATAAATAAGATCAATCACTGCCTCCAATGTATAATGTATTATACCCAAATATATGTGGCACTGAAATTATCAATATTAATTCTCTTTATAGTTAACATAAGTAATAATCACCTCATAATGATGCTGCATTTTTAATTGTGGCAAAATATACATAGCAAGAAATTTTGACCATTTTCAGGTGTATGGCTTAGTGACAGTAAATATATTCATTGTTGTGGAAACATCACTACCAACCATCTCTACAACTTTTTTTCATATGCTCAAGTTGAAACTCTGTACTCATTAAACAATAAATCTACATTTTCATCTCTCCCCCAGCCACTACTCTACTTTCTGTTTTCATGAATTTGATTATTCTAGATACCTCATAAAAGTTGAGTTATAAATATTTCTTATTTTGTGACTGGTATATCCCACTTAGCATAATTCTTCAAGATTTATCCATGTAATAGCATGTGTCAAAGTGTCCTTTCCTTTTTAAGGCTGAATAATATTATATTGTTTGTATATATCACTTTTTGCTTGCCTATTTATTTGTCAATGGGCAGTTGGGTTGCTTCCACCTTTTGCCTTCTTTGATAGGTGTACAAATATCTGTTCAAAACTCAGCTTTCAATTATTTTGACTATATACCCAGAAGTAGAGCTGCTGGATCATATGGCAATTCTGCTTAAATTTTTTGAAGAAACAGTGCTGTTTTCCATAGTGGCTGCACTAGTTTTTATTTCCACCAAATAAGCAAAAGGAAGTCCAAATTCTGTACATCATTGCCAACATTTGCTATTGTTACTATTTTGGTTAATAGCCATCCCAAGGTTGTGAAGTGGTAACACACTGCAATTTGTATTTCCTTAATGACTGGTGATGTTAAGCAGCTTTTTAGTTATTGATGGTCATTTGTATATCTTTTTTAGAATAATGTCTATTCAAGTCCTTTGCACGTTTTTAAATTAAGGTGTTTTGACTATTTGTTTTTGAGTTATAAGAGTTCTGTATATAGTCTGAAAATTGATCCCTTATGAGCTATGTAATTTACAAATAGTTTCTTGTTTCAAGGGTTTCTTTTTCATTATGTTGATAATGTAGTGTGATGCACAATGGTTTGTAATTTTGTTGAACTTCAATTTATCAATTTTTTTCTTGTTTATTTGATGATTTTTTTTAAATTTTACTTTAAGGATGTGGGGTACAACTCAAGATTAGATATACAAATGGTCATTGTACGGGTAAAGTTTGGGCCTCACTTTGGTCCATGGTTGTTGGGTGGAGTGTTCTGTAGATATCTGTTAAGTCCATTTGGTCAAGCATCAAGTTGAGATTCTGGATCTCCTTGTTGTTGATTTTTTTTTTTTTTTTTTTGCCTCGATGAACTATCTAGGGTTGTTAGTAGGATATTTAAGTCCCCAGCTATGATAGTGTTAGTTTTTTTATTTTAGTTTACCAAGAAGCTGCTTTATAAAAATTGGTGCTCCTATGTTGGATGTATATATGTTTAGGATGGATGTTTCTTGTTGATGGATTGAATCTTTTGTCATCATGTAGTGACTTTCCATATCATTTTTAAATTTTTGGTAGCTTAAAGGTTATTTTGTCTGATATTAAGTTCACCACTCCTGCCTTCTTCTGTGTTCCATTCACCTGAAAATTTGTTTTCCATCCTCTAACTTTGAGTCTCTGAGTCTCCTGGAGACAGCATATTTTTGTGTCATTTTTTAAATCTACTTTGTCATTATATGTCTTTTTCATGGTGCATTTAGTCCATTCATATTCAGGCTAATTATTACGATGTGAGATTTTATCTCTGTCATGAGGCTTTTATAGAGTTTGTTGTTATTGTTGTTTTGCTTATTTGTCTGTT
Organism: Tarsius wallacei; assembly: GCA_963574415.1. Classification (NCBI taxonomy): domain Eukaryota; kingdom Metazoa; phylum Chordata; class Mammalia; order Primates; family Tarsiidae; genus Tarsius; species Tarsius wallacei. Next base: position 20,844 of record CAUYQG010097705.1, read on the forward strand.
GGTTTTCTTTTGATTTGTGAGTTGATATGCGTGTGTGTGTGTTTTCAATCTTTCTTCTGTATTCTTGGGAAGAGCATGGTCATTCTTTTTTTTTTTCTTTCTTCAGCGCTTAATACTTTCTTAAGCATTTCTTGTAGACCTTATCTGGAGGTGACATAAACTCTTAGGGATTGAATATTGGGGAAGGATTTTAGTTCTCCATCACTGATGAAGCTTAGCTTTGCTGGGTAGGAAATTCTTGGTTGAAATTGCTTATCCTTGAGAACTTTGAAAATTGGACTCCAGTCTCTTCTAGAGACTGGAGATAGGTAGATAGATAGGTCTACTGCTATTCTGATTGGTCTTCTCTGTTAGGTAGTGTAACCTTTCTCTCTTGCTGCCTGTAGGATTTTTTTCTTTTATACCAACTTTGTGTAAGTGGATTAATATGTGTCTAGAAGTTTTTTTCTCATTTGATGTCTTTCCAGAGTTCTCCGAGTCTCTTGTGTTTGAATGGTCATGTGTCTAATGAGACAAGGGAAGTTTTCTTGGATAATTTCATGAAATGCTTGTTCCAGGGTTGTCTCTGTCTCTCTATCTGCCTCAGAAATGCCAAGTAAGCATAGGTTTGGTTTCTGGATATAATCACACATCTCTTGGAGGCTTTGTTCTATCTTTTTAAGATTCTTTTCTATGTTTTTAACTGTTTGGGTTAGTTCCATATTTTGGTCCTCAAGCTCTGAGATTCTTTCTTCTGCTTGGTTAACTCTGCTTTCCATGCTTATTAGTTTGTTATTTATTTCATTTACTATACTCTTTATGACTGTTATCTTGGTTATCAACTCCTTCATTCTTTTCTCTTGTCTCTCCTCATTTCTATTTATTTTCTCCATGAATATCTTGATATCTGGGTTTGTGGCTTGAGACTCTTTGTTCTGGTGGCTCTTCAATGTTTGAGTTCCAAAGTCTGTATTATCAGGTGCTGTCTTCCCAGGAGTCCAGATGGGACCTGTGTTCTTCTTTTGATTCTTCTTCATTTGTAATAGTTTTCCTTTCCATTTTTCCTCCTTCTTAAATTCCATTGCTCTGTGACAGAGGGGATGCCTTTCACTTCTGTCAACTCCCGATTCTTTCCTATGTAGAACCTCTGGGTTTGTTCAATTTTAAAGTCAGAGTAGAAGTGGGGGGGTCTGTGCTTTTTGCAGTTTAGAGATTTGATTAAGTTGTGATAAGGGAGCTGTGATTCAGAAGCTATCTGCAGATCACAGGATCTGCTGACTGGTGTGTGGGTCTCCTGGAACCCACTATCTCCACCTTACAATCTGTCCATGCAGTGAGAGCATATGTATGTCCCCTGAAAGCAAAATGAGATAAGAAAAGAGGAGAGTGGAAAAAGAAAAGGGAGATGAAAGGAAGATGAAGAGAGAGAAGAAGAAGAAAAAAAATGGACAGGCACATCAACTAACAAATAAACAAAAAACAAAGAAAAAAACAGACAAACATACAAACGAAAACCTGATGATGCACTCACCCTCAAAAACACACATACACACTATAAGAAAAGGATTGGCAGTAGTGGGAAACTGCCGGAAGGGGAGTGGGGAATCAGGATTGGCAGTAGTAGAAATCTGTCTGGGGAAGAGGGAGCATACCTCATCAACAAGGGTGCTTGTATAATGAACATTTGTATACCTACCCCTGAATTGTACCCCACATCTTTAAAATTAAAAAAAATAAATTAAAAAAACCCATACAAAAATAGAAAATCTAAAAAACTGAAAAAAAGACAAGAAAAAAATACAAAAACATAAACAAAAACAGAAAAAAATAGAGAAAGCGCCCTCTGTGGCCGTTTTGGGAACTTCAAGTTCCTTTCCTTTATTTTTTTTTCTTTTTGCTTGTGATACGTAGAACTTATTTTTGCGAAACTGATAGAATGAGTTTAGCAGAATAATTTTCTCTTCAATTTTTTGGAGCATTTGAGGAGTAATGATGTCAATTCTTCTTTAAATATTAAGTATAATTCACCAGTGATATCCTTTGGTCCTAAGAACCTCTTCATTAAGAGGTTTTCTGATTGTATTATTTGAGTCTTCTTTCTCTCTCTCTCTCTTTTTCCCTTATTCTATCTGGTTTAGGGCTTACCAAGTTTGTTGATCATGTCACAGATCCAACTTTTGGTTTTGTTGATTTTTAACTTTTAAAATCCTCTATATTATTTATTTCTGCTCTGATCTTTTTAATATCCTTACTTCTGTTATCTTTGGGTTTAGTCTACTCTTCTTTTTATAGTTTCTTCTGTGTAAAATTTGGTTGTTGATTTGCAATCATTATTTATTTGTAAGATAAGCATTTACAGTTACATTTTTCTCGTAGCACTGCTTTCCCTGCATTCTGTGTATGCCATGTATCTATTTTCATTTGTCTTAAGATATTTTCTAATTTATGTTGTGATTTCTTTCATCCATTGGTTAAGAGAATTTTTTAATTCTACACATTTGTGGATTTTTTGGATTTTTTCCTGCAGTTGATTTCTGGTTTATTTTCATTATAATCAGAAAAGGTATTTTGCATGTTTTCAATCTCTTTTAAATTTATTAAAACGTTTTTGTGGCCTAACATATGGCTTATCCTGGTTAAATTTTCCATATTTACATAAAAATGCATTCTGCTGTTGTTGGGTAGATTGCTATATATTCACACATACACACACATATGTGAGCAGGGACATTTATTTTCAGTGTTTTGGAGCATTTGACGAGGTCTGATGATAATTCTTCTTGAAATGTTAAGTAGAATTCATCAGTAATACACACATACACACACATACACGTGTGTGTGTGTATGTGTTTGTAAGGTCCAATTGGTTGATAATCTTGTTTACTTCCTCTATGTACTTGTTGATATTCTGTCTGATTTTAATATTCATAAATGATAGTGGAGAATTGAAGCTTCTTACTGTTATTGTAAACTATTCTACTTCTCTTTCTAATTCTTTCAAAGCTTCAAATATTTAGGAGTTTTAATGATTGGTTCCTATATGTTTCTCATTATTATATTTACTATATTAAATGATCCTTTTATTTTTATATAACATCCTTTTTGTATCTTGTAACAGTTTTTGTCTTTAAGTTTATGCATATTTTATCTAATATTAGCATAGCCACCCCTGCTATTTTCTTACATATTAATTGCATGGAATATATTTTTCCATCTTTTCACTTTAGACCTATCTGTGCCCTTAGATCTAAAGTCATTCTCTTATAGACAGCATATAGTTGCATCCTGCTATTTTTTTCAATCCATTTGGCAAGGCATACCTTTTAACTGGGTAGTTTTAATGCATTTACATTTAAATTAACTACTAACGGGGAAAAATTTACTTCCATTTTATTATTTATGTTCCTTTTTTTATTTTAAAGATGTGGGGTACAATTCAAGATTAGAGATACAAGTCTTCATCATACAGGTAAAGTTTGAGTCTCCCTTTGGTCCCCACTTCACCTGGTTTGAGATCAGGTACCCTTATTGATGTGCCCCTCCCCCGGCAGTTTTTGTCAATGCTAATTTTTTTAAATGTTAAGTAGAATTCATCAGTAACTGCTACTGCCAATCACTTTCTTACACTATTATGTTAAATGTTCAGGGTCTGCTTATGAGTGAGAACATGTGTTACCCAGTTCTTTGTTTCTGTGATAGATCACTGAGTATTATAGACTTTAAATCCATAATTTTTTTGTCCCTCATTTTCTCCCTCAATCCTTTCTTTGTGTTTAGTTGATTTTTGTCAGCGACAAGTTTTGATTGCTTTCTGAATGACTTTTATGTATATTCTGACTATTTGCTCTATGGTTACCAAGGGTATTACGTATAACGTTCTAAAAGTTAATCAATTTATTTGAAACGGATATCAACTTGACTTTCATCACATAAAAATATTATATACTACTCTCCCCCATGCTTATGTTATTGATTTTACAAATTATGCCTTTACATTTTGTGTACCTATTAACATACGTTTATAATCATTTTTATCCTGTTTTTGTATTTGCTCATGCATTTATTTTATTATAAACTTTATATACCCATATGGCTTCAACTTATTGTCTAGGACTCTTTCACTACAACTTGAAGAATCTCCTTTAAATTTTCTTGTAGGGCAGTTCTAGTGATAATGAACTCCTTTACTCATTTTTTATCTGGAAATATATTGGTTTCTCTCTCATTTTTGAAGAATAGTATAGTCAGATATAGAACTTTCAGCTGACTTTTTCAGTAATATATTTATATATGACATAGCATATCTATATATCTAATAGCTATATGTCTTCTATATATGTCTATGTGAGTACACACACACACACACACACACACACACACACACACACGTGTTCCTACTGCCTTTAGTCTTCCAAAGTTTCTGCTGAAAAGTTCATTAACAATATTATTGAGAATTTCTTGTATGTGACAAGTTGGTTTTATTATTGTGCTTTCAATATTGTCTTTGGATTTTGATAGTTTGATTATAATATGCATTGGTGAGAATTTTCAACTATTATTTGTTCAAATATTTTTTCCTCGTCTTTCTCTCTTCTTTTTCTGAGATTTCCATAATTCATATATAGGTGAACTTGATGTTGTTTCATAAATCCTTTAGCCTTTATTCATTTTTACTTAATTCTTTTTGTTCCTTGGACTCAATAATTTCAAATGACCTTTTGTCAAGTTCACTTACTTTTTCTTTTGCCTCTTGAGTCTCCTGTTGAATCCCTTTATAAGGTTTTCAATTTAGTCATTTCATTTTTTAGCTGCATAATTTCTGTTTGATTTTTTCTTATATTTCTTTTTCTCCCAGTTGACATTCTCATTACATTATTTACCATTTTACTGTCTTTGCTCCAGTGTGTTTTTTGTTTTTTGGTTTTTTTTTTTTGGTTCTGAACATAAATAAAACAGTTATGTCCTTGTCTTTTAAGTCAAATCTCTTTTTTTCTACAGGGGCAAGGGAAATTTCTGGAGATTTATTTTGTTTTTTTAATGGGCTTTTTTGTTATTTGTTTTCTTGTTTGTTTGTGTTTTGTTTTTGTTTTTTTTCTTTTCTGCTTCTCTGAGTGCCTCATGGTCTTTTCTTGAAAACTTGGCATTAAAAAAAAATGACAGCTTTCCGAGTCTTTGCAGATTGACTTCATACATTGGAAGATTATCACTAATTAGCAGGTCATTTTCTGTGCCTGGGATCAGCCCAAGATGAAGGCTTGAGGTTTTCTCAGGTATTTTGTGGGCATTCATCTCTCTCTCTCTCTCTCTCTCTCTCTCTCTCTCTCTCTCAGTCTCTCTCTCTCTCTCTCTCTCTCCCTGATTCTCTGTCTCTCTCTGTCCTCTGATCCCCTCCCCTTTCTCCTTCTGTCCCACCCCCTTTCCTGATACACAGCCTAGTAGGGTCTGGCAGCCTTGCTGTGATCTAGTCCATGACGTCCTTCCCCTGAATTCCCAGAAGCCTTGTGTCTGCAACTCATCAGCTGCAGATGAGGGAGGTCAGGTCCCCAGGGGAGCGAGGGGGTGTGAGCTACCGTTGCAGCCCAGTGGACAGGACCTGCAGCAGGCTCCAGGACACGTCTGGTGACCCACGGCGAATGTCAGGGTGTGTGGCCCCACCTTGTGTCTGCACTTTGCACTCTCCATGGTACATGGAGCGGGCTTTGTTAGGAAGTGGGAGAAGAACGGTGTTGAGTGCGGAGGAGGGTCTGTGTGAGGGATGGGGAGAAGAACATGTGGGTGGGGGAGGGACGTCACCCTGGACTGGCTCTTGTGGGTGCAGGGAGCTTGTTGTGCACTGTCTTTGCCACCTGCTGCCCCCAGCACTTCTGTCTGTCTAGCTTGGAGGTCCAGCATCCCCAGAAACCCACAAGCCAGCCCTCCCTGGCTGCAGCTTGCACAATACAGGAAGTTAGTGTCTCCACCTGCTCAAAGTGCTGCTGGCTGGAAAGCGAATGGTTGCTGGATCCTTCCCACCCTGTAACTGGGGACCATGCTGTCCAGGACCTGGCCATGGTAACCCCTTGGGGAATGCCTGCTGCCATCTACCAGGCCTGCTGCAGCCCCTACCTCTGAGCCCGGGCCTGGGTGGGAACTGTGCTCAGGCAGTACCCCAGGCCTCTTCTGTATGGAATGCCCACTTCTCCTGCTACCAGCACCCATGGTCCTTCCCCCACCCCACCTGGAGGCCCTGTCTACCCCTGCTGCCTTCGCCCCCTGGGCTCCCAGCTGGGTCCCTACAGGTCCCTAGACAAGGCTTGGAGGCCTTCCCTCCCCAGGGCTCCAAGTCTCTGCCTGGGCCTCCCTCACCTTCAGCCCTGGCTGCTAGAGGGATGGATGAGTGGCAGTGACCATGTGTGGTTGTCCCTGTGCTGGGTATGTGGGCTTTGCTGCAGGCTGAGCCCCTACAGGTCCCTCCCTGCTTGGAGGCCTTCCCGCCCCAGGGCTCCAAGTCTCTGCCTGGGCCTCCCTCACCTTCAGCCCTGGCTGCTAGAGAGATGGATGAGTGGCAGTGACCATGTGTGGTTGTCCCTGTGCTGGGTATGTGGGCTTTGCTGCAGGCTGAGCCTCACTCTCAGTCACC
>CAUYQG010097706.1:0-23238 GCA_963574415.1 Tarsius wallacei
GCGCGCCCCCGCCCCGCGGATCCAAGCTATATTTAACACACCCAGCTAAGAGCAAGCTACATATTTATTCTGTCTGGAAAGTACTTCTGGCAATGTCTTATTTGCTGTGTCCAAAATTAGTAATATCATGAATAACTATAACTTCAAAAATGAAGGATAGCATTCTGTGTTTTATACTAAAAAGACATGACTTTGTACATGCACTTATCCTATTATGTAACTGAACAGTGTGGGGAAAGAGTATATCTAATATAAAAGTAAAAAACCCTCTGCCCCTGAGAAGTCCAAATTCTAAAAATGACTTAATCGGCCAACTGTGACAAAAGCAAGGCTTTGAACATCTTAGTATCCCTGGAGTCTGTCTTCTCGTCATTCACTCATTGCCACTGTGACATACCACGTGACAGTCTGCATGGTCAGAAATATTAATTACTCTCTGGGGAAATGGTATCCTATTTAACACTCCTTTACAACTGATCCTACCATTCTCCAAAAGTACAGTGAAGAAATGGGCAGGCCTGGGGCTCTAGTGCTTTAATGCTTCAAAAGGTGACACCTTCCCATTGCCACCATAAGTTTTGCTATATCTGGGAAGAGGTCACTCTTTGAAATTCTATATGCAATTTTGGGAAATAGAATGGTGTTTCTTTTCTTCTTCTTTTTTTTTTTTTTTTCTCTGCTAAAAAAGAATACTGGAGTTATTTTCTCTCTTGCCAAAAAGAGAAGAAAAAAATGAGAAGGAGAAATCAGTTTGAGATTTGATTGCGCAGACGTGAGAACAGAGGCATCGCCATACCATGGCAGATGACTCATCCAGGCTTTCATCTTGGCTCCAAACCCTGGCCTCTGCCTAAGGATTCAGAGAAAGGCAATATGCCATTGTAACTTGTGGGCCATTTATTTAGCAAGGTTTTCCTGACTTAAAGTCTTTCTTTGCTGCAAAGCTATACACTGGAGTATTTTGGTTTATGAAAGAATGAGAACTTTTAAAAAGTCTTCAAGAACTCAATATTTGTTTAAAAATAAATAATTAGTTTTTTCAGATTTAAAGCCTTGTTGGCAGAACATTAAGGAAAAGTAACACTTTTCTATTCTTATTCATGTCCATGGAGGTTATACTTCTGAGAATTTCTCCTCTGAGATCACTAATGAAGTCCCAGATGTCAAAATATGTATAAAAATGTTAATTAAATACAATAGGCATTTAATGTGTACAAACTGTGTGCCTAGAACTATGCCAAGAGTTGTACAACTCAAAGATGATGAAGACATTAAACCAACAATATATATTATTATAATATATATTTTATCAAAGTAATAATGATTATAATAATACAATATGATAGGTACTTAAAGAGGATTGCTTTGTTAGCAGTCAGAGGAACAAGTCCTTTTAGGAAATATTGTTCTAGCTAATGAGAGTTTGCCAAACCTATTAAACTGGAATCATTTACATTTTGTTCAGCATTAAATTACCTCTACCCAAACTACTTTATTTTAGAACTCTGGAAATTGATTTTTTTGATGACAAGAATTTCAGGAGGTAATATTTTTACAAAATTATAACAAGATAAATAATTTGTAACCATATTATGGGAACTTACAAACTTGTATTAAAACACTGGTTCACTCTAATTTTTCTGTGTTCGTGTATACAAAAAAGATTGAAATTAGTTTTTAATAATTAGAAAACAGTAATTCAACTTTCATAATTTAAAAAGTTCAAAAATATGAAGGTAGATTATATCAGTGCAACTTATCTGGGAAGCAGATGCTAAGAGAAAGTTGGGCACAATGGGTTTCTTAGCGGGCAATGCCTATGAAAGATAAAAGAAGAAGGAGAAGAATGAAACAGAGAGAGCCTTTCAACTCTGATGCAGAGCTGACGCTCATGAACGGAAAGGTGTACGAAGCAGAATGAGCAGAGAAAAACTCAGATTATGATGTAAATCAGTCAAGGCTGTGGCTAACCCAATGGAGTGCTCCACAGAGAAAGTTGCCCATTAGAAGACTACAACATTGAGCAGAGATGGCCTGGTCCTAATGGCTCATGAACTGACATTGACCAGGGGTTGCCCTTGGCAGAGCTTGTCTTCAGCATGATGCTACATGAGATCTGGAAAGGTGCTGTAGCTGGAGGCCATGAGCTAACTGCACTCTCTCCAGCTAAAGGGCAAATTCTTCTTGAAGGGACATCAGTAATATACCTCCTGGATGCTATACAGAGTAGAAAGATGGAATTTATCAGTGTCTCTTCAGAAGTTTTGTACCAATATCAAGAAATGCTTCTACAGTCTAATCAAATGATTATGACTGCATGCATAAATCTCTAGTTTTGTCTTGGTACAATCACATGAATCCCATTTTTGAATGGGAGGGTTATAGTAAACAGCTATGTTCATCTTTGCTTTGATTATAGTTGGCTAGAGGATAGGAATAGATCTGTTTAACTTCCTCTAGCATCTTTCAATACTAAGTCTGCACTAAGACTGCATGAAAGAGAGGGAGAGAGGGGAGTAACATAACAGTTGGACAATAGGATGAGAAAGGAAAATAAACAAGAAGACAGTAAAGCAGAAAAGACCTCAATGACAATGGGATGGAGAAGAGAACTCAAACATTTCATGACAGGTAACCCAAGTTAGAAGGAAGAGAGAATGATGAGTAGAATTTTCTGAAACTGAATTTACATGTTTATTTTTTTTTAGCTATGCATTAGAATCAGCTTGGAATTTCATGCTGGATCAATTATATCAGACTCTCTGGAGTATCAGCATTTTTTTCCGAAGCTCCTCTGGTGATTCTGGCAACACAGCTAGGATTGAGAAACACTGATCTATAGGAACTACATGCATATTAATAGAGGAGCATTCCTGGGAAATGTCTCACACAGAAGGACCATCAATCTTCCTTCCTCACTCCTGAGAGCCCTCTCCTTTGGCACCAAAGTGAAACAGTTGGGATTAGTAAACTATGGTTCTCTGCTCTCTCACAAATCACCAGAGTTCAACACATGTGGACAAAAACTTTTGGCAACAGGAGGATCTTCCCTCAGTGGAAAAGAACCTGGGCAAAGCGGGACACACTGCATTGACTACAGTTTCATTCACTACCACCACTCAAACAGTTATAAATAATGAACATGAATGGTGGAATCTGGAACTGCTGAATTGAAAAGTTCATAAATGTTTAAAGTTTTTCCATTAATAATATTTCTGCTTTCTGTGTATGTAAAAGTTCTATCTTTATAATCCTTTTCACCACCATTCCTTCTATATCCATGGATTTAGGCAAGAAAGGAAGGAAAGGAAGAAGGGACACAAAAATTAAAATTCTCAAAAGCCAGGAGAAGAGCAGATCACTGTGTGGCCACAATAACAGACAGCCAAGCTGGGATCAGCTCTGACAGCCATTTGCTTTCGTATATGATTATTTAGAGTTAAAAGAGTACACAATAATTAAGGAAATTTAAAAAAAAACTACTAGAAATTAGAATGTCATTTTTACATACGCGTTTGTAGAATTTTTCCCCCCCTTTTTTTTTTAACTCAGGGAAACCTCACAGTAATTTTTATTTAGTTTTTCACTCAGGAAAATATAATGATTTTGTGTCTATCCTATAAAATGGTAACATAATCTCACCCACTTTCATGATTGCCCAGCAGTCCTAAATCATCTTCTTGACTATCCAAGAAATAATGGGAGAGACCTTGATGATTATTTTATGAGGAGTAGGAATGTATTAAAACTCTACTTCCTTGTCACATGGTCCCTCCTCCAACTTACAAAGTAGGTCCTTAAGCAACTCAAATTTCAGCTTGAGTGAAAGCAATTATTATTTAAAACTAATCTAAAAATAAAAATTGTATCCAAGTCATTCATAGGAAAAGTCTGTCTGCCTTCTTATTATGAGCCCATAGGTAATGTTGTAGCTCTAGAAACATCTTGGTGTTAAAGTAATAATTAAATGTAATGATGATCTAAAGCTATTCTTTTTCCTTCTCTCATCTCTGTCTTCTAATTGGAAAGTCTGTTCTCCAAACAGTGCTTAGATGATTGGCAGAATTTTTAAAATAACTGAATTTCTCTATTAAAGTGAATGGGTATTAGTACTCTATTATATGCATACAGTAAAGAAGCCCTCTGTTCAACATTTACCTTCTGAATTTTTGTTTTGCATCAAGATGACATGTCAAAAAATGAATAAATACATGTTGTGAAATCACCAAATAATGAATTAGCTCTCTGCATATGAAGAAAGTCCTTTCAGCAAGTTCTTTTTAATAAAATCAGATTGAAGGGATGTAACAATTAGAGAAGTGGGGGTGGGGGTGGGGGAGAAAGTTGGAAGAGGGAGGTCAAATCTCAGTTCTAGCTATCAGTAAAGTGCACATTCCTTTTTGCATTCTGTGCTGTTGATAAAATGTCCTCACATATTCTGTCAATGTCAGGATACAAACATCACTAAATAAACCCTGGTGTCAAAATGTCACATAGTGATTATTTATGCTTCTTGACAACACCAATGAATGACAAATCTGCCTCTATGACTGTGAAAGGTTGCATACCAATTGTTAGAGGCAACACAGATGAAGGACAAAGTAGTCATCAGAATTCATTTACACTGTGCCGTTAAATTAGATATGTTACCAGTGGCAATCACAATAAATACTGTTATGATTCTCCTGACAATATTGCATAAATGATTTAATGCAAAAGATTTAACAATTAACATGCATTTCTGAATCTCCACTATCAAGTACATATTCATAGTGAAAGGGAAGTGTCATTTCTTTCCCTTAATTATCTATTGTCGTATAGTGTTCTTTCTTCTGGAATTGAATTTGGGGTCTGTATTTCTAGAGGACAGTGCAATTACTAAGGAAACCTGGGGTGATAATGTCTTACCAAAACATGCACAAAGTGACTAAGATAGTTAATACCTTAATTGTTCTTCAATTTCATATTGTTTCCTGTTCCAACTCTACTAATAAGAAATAGAAGGCATTGCACTAGTCAATGGACAAAAACTTGTATTGTGAAAATATTTTATCAAGTCTACCAGTAAAATTTGTAAGGTCGTTATAAATTTGTTATCATTTGTTTTAAATTATTAAAGAATAATTAAAGAGCATTGTTTTATTTGGAATTCCACTGATGTTCCGTTTTATTCATCATATTGAAACATTTGATTCTTAAAACATAATTCAAAGTTACCTTAATCGGTGTTACTTTCAGGATCTTGAAAAAGACCTCTGGGCCTACCCTGGGATTGTTGAAGTGTGAATCCTTTGCATTGTCTGTGTGACCTTAGGCAAGTTACTAACTTATCTGTCCTTGCATTTTCTCATTGCTAAAATGAAATAGAAGTAGCACCTACCTGTGTGAGGTAGTTTGTTGGAGGGATCAAATGCAAAAATCTACATGCAGCATAAGACCTAATATCTGGCACAAAATCTTTTCAAGGTCAGTGAAAAACAAATAATTCCAAAAATTATCATTACTGGAAAATAAAATCCACATGGGGAACTTCTAATTTGCTAATAAACCTACAGATGATTTTGTAGCCACAGAAATAAACCGAAATGAAAGCAATAACTAAATTCAAAAGAAATTCTAATGTTTCTTTTGTAACATTGTAGGTTTTTAAATTGCAAACTGTTTTCTCAACAGAAATAAGGATGTGCTTACTTTTACTCCCTAGGCTCTTCTATTTCCCAGTTATTCTCTTAATGTTGAATATCTCTGAATTTACACTACACTGACTTTACTATCTCTAGTCTAATAGGTACCTTCATTCATTCTTATTCATGATATCTTTGCCCACTGATGAGAGGAAAAATCCACTTACCACCCAATTTCACCCCTTAGGAAATTCTTGCCTTTATATTTTCTTTATACTGTCCACCACTGATGGGCACTAAACTTGGCAGAATATTTTCTTAAGAAATCACACATCAGACATTGGGACACTTGAAAATAAAAGGAACCATCTCAGAGGGAGACAAAGAATTGCTTGTTAGTCTGCAAGGGAGAAAGGAGAACAAGAGGGAGAGTTGGGAGTGGCGTCAGCACTGGGGTGGGAGGCCTGCCACTCTGGGAGGTGATTCCTCCTTGTGATAGTCTTAGATAGTCACATAGTTCATTTGTCTCATGATTGTTTTTGAAGCCAGGGAAGTGCCGGGGCTCCACATTCACCTTGTTATAAGGCAAAGACAAGGCAACACTTGCAAGTACAAGAGCTTAAAGATAAAGAAACACAGGAAGAAATAATCCATACAGCCTCAAAAAAAAAAAAAAAATCTCTTTGAGGGCTTAGCCTGAGTAAGGCCATAGGTTCAAGTAATGTTGGAATCATTTGTTGAGAGGCAAGAAGGCTCCAAGATGACCTTGCTTTATAACTTGATTTTGGGCAGTTCATTTAGAAATATTTTTCTCACCAAGTCAAAGAGAACAGGGACTGCACCAGATCAGCTTTTTCCCCATTAATCTTTCAGCATACATTGTGTGGGTTTCAAAGAGACACAACCGGAAAAGGAGCATTTTTAAAGGAGCATTTTAAAATAAGGGTGGGCCAGGCAATTAAAATAACTATTAACTGTGCAGATAATGATCTAACAACACTGGCAGAGTATAACATAATGACTTTAGAAACTAAACCCACCTAACATGATAATGTACATTTAAATCAGTGCTATTTAAAGGCAAAAAATTATTAAAAGTGTCACTAATACTTTAATTCTACATGCCTTTTAAATAGTATAAAAAACTGTTACTTCAGCACATACCTCAAAAAAGCAAAGAATTGTAGCAGTAATAAATATATACAATATCCTGTGTTCCATCTTTATACACATATTCTAGAGCAAGAGAATTTAATTTTCAAAAGCAAGGACACTTAAAATAATAAGTAAGTTTCATGCAACTGTTATGATTAAAGTATTGGGGGGGTGGGAATTTTAATCTGAAAGTGCGTTCTCCAGAATTACCTAGTACTCACCATTTATTTGCAAAAAATTAGGACCTGCTATGCTAATAACAGAGTTACTGCTAATAGCTACCAATGCCAAATAACTCATGATGCTAGCTACTTTCTGAAACTATGATTGGGGATTAGGAAAGAATAAAATTCTTGGAACTTTTTCTTAAAAGGAAAACATATGAGGAAGGAAAAGTAAAACAGATAAAAGCAGAGCTACTGCTGTAAACTCCACTGACTTGGATTCTTTCTTTTCTCATGGTGATCTCCAAGGAAAAACTGAGGAAACTACAGGTTCTGAGGGGCAAAGTTTATCCTCCATCACTTTCTGTCATTCAATATATAGAGTATAAGTAGCAGGGATGAGGGAGAGACGCCAAGTTCTTTCCAAATTCTGCTCACTTATGGATTCTCTTGCATTTGGATAAATGATGAGGCAGAACTACAAAAGTGAATTGCTTGAGGGACTTGAAATTCTCATGAAAGACCTAACTCATTCCTTTAAAGGGAAAGTGACAAAGCCTTAGTCACAGAGGGATGAGCAATTCTGTCTTGTGTTACCTGTCCCGTGAAATGTCTCTCATTCAGGCAGTAATATAAAGCATGAATCTTGCAAATGTGTAGGTGTGGGAAAGAGTTGGTAGGATTCTAAATGAAAAGGGAAAGAGATGTTTAAGATTTATGTAAAAGTATAACACTGTAGAGGAGAGAGATGTTTTGAAAAAACTTTGTATCTAAGCACTTGGGATATCCAAAGAATGCCTAGCCTAGCTGCTGTGGAATGGAGTGAACTTGATTTCAGTTTCAGGATGAGAGAGAGGTGATAGTTCACAGCAGGAGCATATGATGCCTGGTAGAGGCAGCTCCATACTTAGTTCCTGAGACTAGAGTCAAGAGAGGAGAAAGAGCTCACAGCAGACAGAGATTTCATCTCTGTATGGTACCTTCCCCTCTCTGAGGAGGCTGAGCAGGGAAAAAAAAGACAAGATTAAGTTACTGGACCAGACCTCAATTTAGACCAGAATATTTCCAAAAGAATGTAGTAGATGGTGGAAGTTGCACTAGCTGAAAGAGAAAACTATGGGAAAAAGTGGCAGTGAAAAAGAGAATAGCCATATAGGACAGGATTTGTATAACTTTTACTCTTTCAAGTTTCAGGAAAATAATTGTTCACATTCCTCCTTTATTCATTAACATACTCTATGTTTGCCTTTCCCATAATTTTTCAGTCATTCCACATTTTACTAAATGGAGAGCCATGATCCTCTTGAGTTCACATGTAGTGAGTACTTTTCCAGTCCAGTTGTCTAACAAGAGAGTGAATGTGTGGGTATACCCCACCACCACCCAACCGCAGCTTTCTTTTTTAGTGGGAAAAGCTGGCACTGCATTACAGGACAAATAAACACAAGATGTTACCATAGAATCACTGAGGATAGCATTATTTTAAAAAGGTAATACATCTTGAAATCACTGAGAGTTGCTTTCCTTAGGGGTAGCCAAGAGGTCATAGCCTGAGTACGGTAAAGGTTGTGACCCCACACAGATGACAGATGGTGCCAAAAGAAGCCAGGTGTTCTGGGTTCATGCGGTAACAGAGAGCTAGCTTCTGCCCTGACCCAGTGTTTATGGGACTAGATTTGTCTTCCTGGGAAGGTAGCCAGGTAACCATTTATTTATGAAGATAATCTCAGTCACCAGAACTAGAATTTTGGGCAGAGAAAACAGTCTCCCAGGTGTGCCCCAGATGCAACCATTAGGTTCCCGTAGTGCCTCCTTTTGAGCCACCTCATTCTCCATCAGTGGCTCCAACACGCGCGGCTGCTAGCATCCGTCAGAGCCTGAATCTCACTGTCTTATATTCATGAAGTGACAAGAATTGAAAGGACGTGAATCTCAAGGGCATTAGACTCTTTGATGGAAATTTTCCATTCTGAAAATGTTTTGAGCCTTCTTTTTGAATACCCTAGGAGTTCCTCTGCCAGTGCCCTCTAGTTGCAGATGGTCTGAGCTGGCTGCCTATAACCCCCTCCTTCAGCTTTCTGCCTTTGAGAGTACCATCTCCTGCCTCTTTGTTTTCCTAGCTGGAGCACCCCTGGGGGTCTTTTCTGAAATGGCTCACAGCCATCTCCATTCTCCACAAATACTTTGCCATACCAAGCATCTCTGGCTCCTCATGAAAGCCCTCTTACCTGGCTTTTCAACTGCTGTGTTTAGGCATAGCCCTTCTTCTTTACACTTTCAGATGTAATTCAGGTCCTTGTTCCAGAGTCCTTTAAGCTCTAGTGAGCTCATTTTAAGAGCTCTAAAATCTTATCTTGAAATTTCTTCCATTTGGCTTTCTCTTCCTCTTCACTCCATGGACAATCGTGAGGAGGACACAGAGTAATCTGTCAACTCTTTACAAAGCAATTCTCACTACAGGAATTTTAACCTCAGCTCATTCTTTGTTTTCTTATATCCAGCTAGAAATGGTTAATAAAATAATGTTGACTGAGCCAATTTCTCAATTTCTGAGCATGTCTCAAGTAGTTCTGGCACTTCATTTTAGAAGTGTAGGGACATAAAAATTGTTACATTGTTCATGGCTTCTGAGGCCTGTAATGAATGAAACACAGATATAACACTGATAATATGATACATTAGACATTGATCACATTCAATATCTGTCACATTATATTGATTTACACATTATATTGATCAAATAGTTTCTTAGTTCATTTTGTGTTGCTATAACAGAATACTACATGCTGGGTAATTTATAAACAGTAGAAGTTTATTTGACTGGGAAGTCCAAGAGCATAAAACTAGCATTTAGTAAGGGCCTTCATTCAATATCATTCCATGGCAAAAGGTGAAAGAGAAAGAGAGAGCAAGAGAGCAAGAGGGGGTCAAACTTGATTTTGTAACAAACCTACTCTCTCATATTGAACTCATTTACATGATAACATTAGTCCATTTGAGCCCTCATGAACTAATCACCTTTTATTAGGCCCGCCTCCCAACATTGTTGCACTGAGGCTTAAGTTTCCAACACATGAATTTTGAGAGGCACATTCACATATGTTGATCATGTTATAATGATAACACTATTCACTGACAGGCAGAAGTAAGAACATTTGGAAAACTGCTGTGTCTCAGAACATAAAACCCTAAAAATATGGTACTTTGGGATACTGAGTATTTTAAACTGAAGGAAATTAAGAAAAACACAGAAGCAAAAAGGTCTTTCTGACTTGCCCCTGCCCCTCTAAAGTGGGTGATAAAAACTAGAATTCCTTGACCCTGAAGCAAGCCATAACACCTAGAAGGGACACACTCTGACTTCTGCCTTCTCTTCTCTTATATGACAGATATTCTACTCCATAGCCAGAGGGGGAAGAAATGTCACATAGAGATGCAGAAAATAATCTGAAAAAACAGAACTTACTGAGTTCCCTAAGTTCATTACCATTAGATCATACCCTTTTTTGTCTAATCATGTTTCCCCATAATATTTGCTTTCCTCAAACTTACCATAAAAATGCACATATTTCTCTGAGTCTTCAAGTCTTCACTTCTGAAGGCTACCTTTTCACATAAAACTTATATTAAATAAATTTGTATGCTTTTTTTCCTGTTAATCACTGTCAGTTTTATTTATAGGCCTAGCCAGCAACACTAAGAGGGTTGAGGAAATCCTCCTCCTACACAGAATCAAGGATAATGTGGAGAAAAGTTGTCTATATGATATTAAAATGTGTTATGTAATTGTAACTAATAAGTTAAAGAGATGTCAACTGAACAGATTACATACTTTGAAACCCACCTAACAACCTATTATAGTATAAACAATTATAAACCAGCAGAAAAGACTGGGTTCTTAATAAATGTTGTCATTATTGTTGTTGTTGTTGTTGCTGTTGCTGTTGAGTAATGTCTTAGCTATGTATCCATGTGAAGCAGATCCTGATTAATGGTTCATGGGATACTCCTTGAATAGAGAGCCTATTCCCAGGCAGCAAGAGCAAAGGAAAGAGAAATAAGGCGAGGAAGAGTGGAAGCTAATGAAGAGAGCAAGAATGCATTAATTAAGTTGACTGACTGCTCCACCTCAGAAGACCACTTTCTCAGAATCAGTAAAAGCAACTAACCCTCATGACATTCACCTGAAGTCAGAAGGCAGAAGAATTAATCTTTAAGTTCCTCTGTCTTTGATTGGTCAATGATGTGTCCCATGGAGATTAATTACTCCCGATCCTTACTCCCCAAACATATATTGTTACAAACAGGAGTAGTGACTTCTCACTTCTCTGCACCAATAGCATTAGGACAGGAGGGTTGAGTCCTATGTTGTGAAGTTGGTCCCAGTCTATCTATCTTCAGTTAATCCTGACGATCGTCACTAGGTCTGAGACAGAAGGCTTGAGGCAAAACCATTGTGAAGTGGCGCATATCTGAGACAGATAAATTGACTTTTGGGTGGGAGTAGGGCATCAACTTAGACCTCTATGTGATATTGTATTCAAAATAAATGCCAATGGATTTAATAATTAAATATAGAAACTATTAAATAGAAAGTCCATTGACTAATGACACCTTCACAATTTGCACATTTACCAACTCTAAAGAAGAGTGTCTAAGCACACCAGTAATGGAAAAGTCTGCAAAATAAAATGATAAGGGAAGTAGGATCTTTATGAAGCACAAGGAGATGAATTTTTTGAAGCCCTTTCCTTCATTATCATTCAGAATTCTATTCACTCCTTGTTCTCCTTAAATATTTTGAATTATTTTATCTTGATTTCCTGCAAGGGATCTTCCTCAGTAGTTTGCACAATATATCTTAGTGTTAGCCAGATTCCTGCTTGTTTCTGTCCCCCTCACATTATGTGCTTTCACAATTCTCTTGTCCACACGCCAAAATTTAATTATCTATAGGTTGATGAACTCCAAATTTATTTTGTCAACCCTTACCTTTACTGAGTTCCATATCAACATTTCTACCTGTAACTGGATATGTTCATCTTATTGCTTTATAAACATATCAAACTGTGGGTTCAAATCTGAAATCAATACTCTCTTTCTAAGGATACATCATTGCTTTTTTCTCTTTGTCATGAAGTGTTACTGGAATTACCATCTATGCCATGTTCTAAGGTAAAAATTTTATAGTAATCTTTGACATCCCCTTCTTTTTCCCTTCCCTTCCCTTACTCAACAAGTTAGCTTCTCTTTTCAGTTCTTTCTCAGAATGTCTCTCAAATCTGGCCTGTCTTCCCCAATTCCATTGCAACTGCCTTAGTTCAGAAACACAGGATCACTCATCTGAAATATTACAGTAGCTTTCCATCTGTTCTTTCTCTTACCAGGCTCTCCTCACTACAGTCTCTCCACCAGATTCCTGCCAAGTCATCTTCCTGGAAGCATTTTTAATTGATCATGTCCCTATCCTGCTTTAAAACCTATTCTTGTTCCGCTCCTCACAGCTGAATTATGGTTTTGAATACAATATTTTTTTAGCCTCAAGTTTACCTAAAAGATAAATATATAACCTAAAACTCTTGTACCACACTGTTGGGGCCGTTTTCAAACATCTGTATCATAGTTTTCCAATTTATTCATATAGTATATCTAGAAACTCCAAGCTGTGTGTTCCTTCACAATAGGAACGCTATTGTATTCATATTTTTATGTCTCAGAGCATAATACATTGCCTAGAACAGAGTAGGAACTCAAAATGGTTATTGTTGAATGAATTAATAACTAAAGACAGGATCTGCTAAATTAGTATCTTCCAAAATATGTTCAACAAGTATGCTAAAGAGTGTAATATAAAACTATGGTTTTATGTACAAACAAGTTTGGGCATTTAAAAAAAACTTTTTTTAACTGGAGTACTTCCCAGAATCTTTAATATTCTTTAATGAAATTATTAATCTTTGTTTAAAAAGCAATACAGCATAAAACATTAAAATAACTTTTTGGCTACTAAACAAGTTTTTGAAAGGAGTCTAACAAAATGATTTTGCTCTAACAAAATTGTCTTGGAAATTCTTTTATAAACATTCACTAATTCACTGTATGGCAATAATAAAGACAGCTTCATCCTATGTATATACTTACTCTTCAGAATAACATACAATATGACCCAAATGTACAGTTTTCTTCTAAATAAATTTCGGATGTTATTCAAGGAAAACAAGTTAAACAAGATTATTTTTCCAATGCCATTTCAAGCAAATATTATGATTATGTCCTATTCCACTCGACGATAATAAATAAGAGGTCATGTAATATTGTTTTTGGATTATAGCCTCACCCTTAATAAAAATGTTGGTTCAAGATCTTGAGAACCTAAGATAATGCCAGTAACTGAAAGTAAACATATTGATTATTACTATGCACAGAGTAAAGCCAACATTCCAAGGAAATAATAATACCTATTATATGATTAGTTTTCTTAAGAGCGAACACAAACTATTCTCAAATTCTTCTAGGTATAAAAATGATTTGCTGTGCATATTATAAGATGCAAGTCCTGATTTCATCAACCCGTATCACTTGTACAAATACTATGACAAGTATTTACAGATAATGCTTTTATATACCTGCCTTTAATTATAACAGTCTATTAAAAGGTTATATAGAGAAAAGAGGACAAGCATGGCATGCTGGCTAATTTTATGTATCAACTTGGCTGGTCCACAATGTTCAGATATTTGGTCAGATATATTTTTTAGGATGTTTCCATGAGAGTGCTTTTGAACTAAATTTACATTGAAATTGCTGGACTTTGAACAAAGAAGATTGATCTTCATAATGTGGGTGAGCCTCATCCAATCGGCTGAAGATGTGAAGAAGACAAAAGGTTAACCTCTCCTGAGCAGAAAGAAATTCTTTAGCAGACTTTCTTTGACTTCATCTGCTACATTGGCTCTTCCTGGTTTGCCAGCAGACTGGTGTTGGATCTAAACTACAACTCTTTCCTAAGTCTCCAACCTGCTGGACTCCCCCATAAGAGTTTGAACTATCCAAGCCATCACTATCATGTAAGTCAATTTTTAAAAATAAATCAATGTCTCTCTAGTATCCCAATTCACCTTCCCTCTACCCATCCCCACTCACAGGGGAGAAAATGACAGTAATTGTACAATCACTCTAGTCTCAACATTTCTCAAACTAGGTAATAGAATGTCTAATGATGTATATGTTAGCATCCTATAATCTTCTGTGAATTCCCATCCCATTTATTCCTTTACCTGTCCTCTCTACTCTGTATGTCTGGTTAAGCCAATGAGAGTATTTCCCCAGAACATCAGAAATAAGACAGAAGAAGTGAAATCAGTCTCCTTGGGGCACCTAGAGTATTCTGAAGAACCCCAGGTATTTATAATATGAAACCAGGGTTGAGAACTCATGATACAGACCTCCTGTGCCAAACCAAGATCAGTGTTTTATTGTTTGTTTATTTTTTTCTCTTTTTTTATTCTAAGAGTGATGGAAATTCACTACAGTTTCTTAAATAAAAGAATGTCCTTATCAAGGTTGAGTGCTTAATAAGCTTATTCTGGTAGCTGAAAGAGAATGAAGTGAAGGGGACAAGTGTGAATATAAGAAAATTAAGTGATTTAGATGATTAAAGTATCAGTAAAGAATGAAAAGTTGGTGGATAGGAGGTACATTAGGAGATGGAACTGACAGGAAATTATCAATAGATTTTTCTGGGTATGGGCATTAGACAGAATTGAGGGGGAAGAGTTGACTACTAGGTTTCTACAAACAATGCATGATGGCTACAAGATGCTGCCATTTACAAACAGGAAACAATGAAGAGGATCAAATTTTAAACTCCATTTTGGGCAGATGAGTTTGAAATGCAAGAAGTTGTTTTAGGCATGTCTAGAATACAGACATAAATTGGCAGTGAATATCAAGCTGATAAACTCAGTATTCCCTCTTCTTTAATAGAACTTATATTTCAGGGGTGATTAATTATTACAGCGATGAGATAGAGGCTGAAATTAGGAAGAAAGTATAAAATGTTACAGTAAGAAGAAGTGAATCTGTGTATTTACTTATTCAAAGTATGTTCAAAATTTGTCTCTTTTAATTATACTTTTCGTAATTGTTTTAGTCCATTTTCTGTTGCTATAACAAAATACCACAGATGGGAGAATTATAAAGACAAAAAACTATTTAACTCACAGTTCTGGAGGCTAGGAAGTCCAAGAACATGGTGTTGGCATCTGGTGAGGGCCTTCTTGTGGTGTCATAACATGGTAAAAGACAGCAAATGGAGAGATGGCAAGAGTGTGACAGCTCAGGTCTCCATCTTTTATGAAGCCACCAGTCCCAACATGAGGGCCCCTTGATGACCTTATTAATTCTAATTACCTCCCAAGGCCTCACCTCCAAATGCCATCAATTTATGAATTTATGAATTAGGTTTACATCACATGAAACTTGGGGAACACATTCAAACCATGTTAATAGTGCATTGCCTGGTCTGAGAGGAAGGGAAAAAAGGATCAATACGATTTTGCAACAATCCTACAATGCAGTCTTCTTCTTTTCTATTTTTCCCATAATTTAATGGAAGTCATATGAATAAGCACTTTCTAGTAATATTTAAAGTCAATAATAATTTTGATCTGTTTATTTTGAAAAATATTTATTTAATTATTATTTTTATATTAATACATCTCCACAATACCAGTATGATTTATTCTTGATATATTACAGAAATATATCTAGATGCTGTCTGACTTTTCAAGAGGTCTGGTTTTCCTTTCTAGGTTTTACTTCTGTAGTAAATCTAATCACAGTGACTATGGCATCTGCAAACAATGGGTGACTAGAAAACAGTAGTCACCAGGAGTTTTTTAAATGTTATCAACAATACCACTCTGAGAAAAACCAAGTTTATCAACAAAATCAACATTTTCTTATGGCTTGGAAGATCTCAGGTACAGGCCCTCTAATCATTCATCTATGAAGCTGACAGAGCTGTAAATGCAAACAAACAAATGGTGTATGGAAACCCAAGACTTGTTGACTTTCTTTCAGAAAATGCATTCTCCCAAAATATAAAATAAAGATATTGAAAGACTATGGATATGGGAGCAACAGATGAAAAACAAAACAAAAAATTAGCTATGGCTGTAAGAGAAATAATGTATAACTAGTAAGTTTATCTATTTTTACGGGCAACAGCTCATAAGTTTAGGACCATCTACTTAAAAAGCACCAACTTATAATTACTCATTGCAATATAAAAGTTCAGACCAATAATAAAGACGAACAGTAAGAGTAAATACCCAAGAATAATTAGAAAAGACGAAAAGGAGAAACTCCTACACAAATATCAAGCTATTTGACAGCCACCTATACCACTAGATTTGCATTTTTAAATAATAAATCTTTTGTAGATCTTAAGACATCACTATAACAACTCAGGTGATTCCTGTGGAAGGACCTAACCAGGGTTGTCATTCAGCCAGATCTGACAAGTTAGTGACATCATCTAGAAACCCATCTTTCATTCTGGCTGGGGGCATTATGATTTGCAGAAGCTCATGACATAGTAGTTGTTAAATATTTTGAATATCTCTCCTGGGCCTACCTAAAGCCTGGAAGAAAAAGTATACCTTATCAAAAAGATATGGTTAATCCAAAATGATACATGGTATAAAAGTATTCATACTTGGCTTTGAAATGTATTTTTGTGCTAGCATTTGAACGTGTTTCTGGTGTTCTGAGAAATTACTTCAAAGAGATTAATGAAACCATGCTGTGAAGAACTGACTCAGGAAAGCTGGGAAATTGTCCAGCTTTTTCTTCATTCTGTTTCCCTGCCGAACTCTTCTTTGACACTCACCCTCTGACACTGCAAGAAATAGCTATATTGTCTTTTAGAATAATGTCAGTCCTTCCTCTTGGAATGGAAGTTTGAGTACTACAGGCTTTTTGTATGTGTGTGTGGCATACAATGCAGATTTTTTAAAAGTAACTGTAATCTATCTCTGTTGATTATATTATTAGTATGCATTTTCCTTTCATTCTTTTGCTAGAGGCTCTGGTTTTATTTAGAGATCCTAATGCTTTCAGGAAAGTTGGCTCCCATCTCACTTTCAGGTGTGGTTAATGTGACCCTGGGCATCCTCCAAACTTCTAGTGTGGGTATGTGACCTTGGTTCAGTACATCTCATTCCCGTCACTACAATCATTGGGTTCAGACCTTAAATATTTTTTCTCAGCTGACCTAATAGTAGTAAATCTCAGAATTATAAAGGTGTTGCAACTAAGTTCTCTCTCTCTTTGGGTAATGTCATATATAGATATATATATATATATGACTGGGGCCTGCTACAATTATTTTAATATCAACATTATGAGGATAAACTGACATAAGGAGATGCACAGAACTGAGATATACAGAGTTGGATTCCTCATGAGATTGTAAACTTAAGAATGAAATCATGTCTGAGCCCTTCCTTTCCCACCAATACGTGTTCTTAACCAAAAATTTATTTCAGTTTTTAAGCCAATTAAAGTTGGGCTTTTTGTTATTGACAATTTGAGGCCTCCTAATTGAAGCAGTAGTCAACAAACAGGTAATTAAATGGATTAGGTTAAAACATAAATTCTGCCAATTAATGTGAAAGAAAATTTCACCATGTAGTATCGTAAGTTGATAGGTATACGCTCACACAGACACACACATCACCAGTCCATGTTGCCTACTATATTTTAACTCATTAAACTGCATATTTTCAAAGAACACATAACAAAATATATATAAGTAATCCTTAGTTCATAACTAAGGTCCACTTTATCCTGGGAGAGTAACCTACAAGAAAGTCAATGTTTGCCAGACATCAGGATGTTCGACTCCAAGAGTTCTAGTAGATTAACTTTCTGTGCTTTAATCAGAAGTAGAATGCATGTTTTTGTACAAAGTAAACAAATTTTGATTAGAAGGAAGATAACCAGAAATGGCATTAGAAATAAATGAAATTAAGAAATCAAATGCTGGGAATTGCTTATATTTATACACTAATGATCCCCATATTAGATGCCATTATTGTCATATTTTGAAATATTCATAAGAGTCTTGTGTCCTTTGCAGGTTTTTATTTTGTTTTATACACAATAACAAATTCCTTGGGTATGTTAGAACCAAGGCAAATATAAGTCAATATTCAGCAAAGTTAATGAAGTGAAAATAATGCTTTATCATTTGTTTAGAATATAAGTGTAAATTCATAATATCTTTCCTCAAAATTTTGCTACAGCAGTCTTTTTGACCTATGATCCAGAGGCTGTAGAAAACAAAACTGACCCCATAAAATGGTGTCAATATTATTACATATATGCAGAGAAGTAATTACTAAATTAATAAAGAGAGTGTCATGATCAAAGGTTGTGTTGCTGTTGTTCAAGCTTTATAGTTAGGTAATTGCTTTCTCTAAGAAAAATTCTTGGAGATGCATCACTGGTGTTTCCCTGTAGTCAGAACAACTGCAGTAACGCTGTTCCTAAAAGTATTCACTGACACATGCCGCCAGGGCAATGGCTTGCGTCGGCACTCTGCTTTCTGCTGCAGGGATATGTGGGGCCGATTGACAGGTTCATCATCAGTAATAACTGGAAACCAGAAATCATGACACAGTGGAAAGATAAACCCATTCCAGCCAAAGCAACCCAAGAGAAAGGTAGAAAGAAAATTTAGTGATGGAAGAGGTGGTTTGGGCGGTTTTCATGGCAGATATATGAGATTGTGTTAACAACTAAAATTATCTTCAACAGAGTCTGAAAGATGTCAAGGAAAGTCACTCACTAGCAAAGCAACAATTGGTGCTGGCACAAAGCATTCTAAAGAGAGACGTTGTATTTACTCTATCACTAGGCAAAAGGAAAAATGGTCTGATCTGTAGCATCCAAATTTCCTGCAATTCAATAGAAGAGCACTTTGTATAGAATATTATATCATATCATATCAATTTTATATTAAGAATCAAGATATTAATATTTATAGACTTTTTTAAAGTACATGGGAACAATGTGAGGTACCACTCTCAGATTGCTGCCTTCTCACCATGTCCTCATATGACATTGTCTCTATGCATACGCACATGTCCCAGGTGTCTCTTCATCTTCCTATATGAACACAAGTCATATTGAATTAGGGACACACCTTCATGATGTCATGCACCTCATTTAATCTTAAGTATCACTTTAAAGGCCTTATCTCCAATTACAGTCGCATTCTAAGGTACCGAGGGTTAGGCTTCACCATATAAATTTTGGGGAAACACAATTCAGTTTGTAATAATAGCCATTCTACTGTGTTGTGTGAACTAAAACTCAAAAGAGAATTTATTTATTTTAGTTGTATAAAATCAAGGCAAATAACTTACAAAGCAGCACTGCTTGCCTAGGAGAATATATATAACTACGGAAAATAAACATAATACTTTTTACTAAGAAGTCCAAAATCTTAAATGAATACTGCTAAAATCTGTTTTAATCAGGTAAAAAATTACTTTAAAATAACATACAAAATGCAATTATCATGTTTAACACTAGGCAAAAATCTGTTTAAAAGTACAGAATGATGACCACCTGGTGAAGGAAATAAAATTACCTAGTTCTAAAAAAAAAAAAAATCCAAATATTTTTATTTCTTAGCGACTAATTGATAGATTAGAAAATTGGTGAATATTAATGTACAAACTCAAATTTATAATTTAGTAAAAATCTGAAGTGTAGATTGGGGAGCTTTTACCAATTTCTGAAGAAAAAGGAAGATTTTGCCTTTTCATCATCTATTACACCAAAATAGATGAGGCAGTGAGAACTTCTACTTGAGAAAAACTGTAAACATGGACCACTATGTTTAGTTGCAAATAGTTTTCTTAATCATATTTGTATGTCTAAAGTAACAGGTATTTCAATTTTGAATTTAGTGTAATATACAGCATTCATTTTTGCTGCTGTTCATATTTCTAAGAAAAATATGAACATAAGAAGGCACAGGGGCAGTCTACTCATATAATGCCACACCCTTAATCCTTTTAATGTATGATCTTCTTGTAAAGATAATGCAAGAAAAAGTAGTGACTTTTAGAACCAAGATGTTAGTCAGAGGTTTTAAAAGTCTAGTTGTCCAGGCCACATTTCTCTATATATTAAATTGGGATAGAAATGGTATCTCCTGTCTTTATAAGGATTAAGCAAAGTTACTGTAAAGATTAAATAAGATAATGTCTATTAAATACTTAATACCTACAACTGCATTTTTTAAAATGTCTTTGGCTCCTTCAATTTTTTCTTATTCTTATTTTTTATTCAAATACTAGGGGAGAGGTGGTACTTCAAGAATTGAAAACCAAGACTGTATATACAAGCTTAAAATTACTGTTATTGCCATTTTCGTTATTATTTTCATTGTGTGCCTTTTCTTATAGTAATATAAGCATTAAGGGGCACTACATTATGTTTTAATATCCATATACATAGTGAAATGATTACTACAGGTAAACAGCTGAACATATTCATCGCTTTCCATGGTTACCTTTGTATGGAGGGGTGAGCGAGAGCACCTCAAATCTACTTGTTTAGCACATTTTCAATACATAATACAACAATATTAACTATAGTCCTCCTGCTATACTTTAGAGCTCTAGACTTTATCCTACATAACTGCAAGTTTGTACCTTTTGTGCTGCATCTCCCCATTTCGTCCCACTCCTATCCCTAGCAACCACCACTCTACTCTCTGTTGTTATGTACTCAACTTTTGTTTTTTAAGATTTCACACATTAGTGAGATCATGCAATATTTTTCTTTCTGTGTCTGACTTATTTCATTTAGCATGATGTTCTTCAGGCTTATCCATATTGTTACAAATGGCAGTATCTACTTTTTAAAGACTGAATAATATTCCAGGATGTGTGTGTGTGTGTGTGTGTGTGTGTGTGTGGCAAAATTTATTCATTCATTCATTGATAAATATTTGGTTGCTTCCATATGTTGGCTATTGTGGAAGGGGGCTTAAAAAAAATCTACAATGTCAAAAATTAGGCTAAGCATAAACTCAGCCTTTGCCCAGTTAAGCATGTACTCAGCCTTTGCACAGTTCCCTTCCTGGAAACTGGCAACAGCACCTGCTGGCTAGGTTAAACTGTTTAACAGCTTTTTTTTTTTCGCTTCTGTGAACCCCGCTAGCATTGCTTGAAAAGTGCCTAGGCCTCCAGGATATTGTGGTTTGGCCCGCTTGGAAAGTCCTAATGTGGTTTTGCCCCATTTAAGCAAGCCCCTATAGCTAATGGGGGCCCCTTGCTGTGGGAGTGTCATGATCATCAGGCAAGTGGCCGCTGGCCCGGCTCTTGGCTAATACATTTTCTTTTTATAATTTGGTGTTGGTGTCTGTGAATTAAGCGCTCAGTCCCTATTTCAGCTAGTATGAACAATGCTGTGATGAACATGTGAGAACTGATGTCTTTTCAAGGTACTGATTTTATTTCATATGAGTATATACCCAGAAGAGAAATTGCTGGATCATACGGTAGTTTTATTTTTAATTTTTTGAAAAACATACTTACTACCTTTCCTTTATAAAAGAGACATCCTAATGTTTCCCATAACTAAGAAGTTTGTCTCCAGTGCAGAATTTATTGGAGTACCAGAAAAGTCCTCTTTCAAAAAATACTATCTACTCTTTAGGCATGTTGTATTATTTTCCCGAAATTTCATATTGAGTGATTTGTCAGTTGATGTCAAACATTGATAAGTTTTTAATCATAGAAATATGCTCACAAGAGTAGGTTTTAAACCTTTTTCTATTGTAGCACAATGCCTTCTTAAAACAAAGCTCTGATGGTATTTGACAATAAAAACCAATATAAACAGAGATACTCTGGTTGAAGCAGGGTCAGGAAGCCAGGAGCCCAGAACATCATGCTGAAATAACAAATTTAGAAAACTGTTACCTTAGAGAATGTCAAGTTTTCCAGTGAATAATTTTAGCACTTCATTGTACAGAAAGGCCACAATAATGTTAAATGTATCTAAATTAGGAAGGTAAAACAAAATGAGGTGTCCTTGGAATTGAGGCTACTACTGACTGGCCCTATCTGAGTTTTTATTTCTGAGGAAGTTTCTGGCTATGGCTCAGTTACAGATATAGGAAGTATATGGACAGAACTTATTTTCCCACTAGCTGGGCTGGTCTGTTTTTCCTAGAATCATTTTATTGGTGTTTCCAGTTACCCACCAAACCATGTGGGTGTCTATCTCCAAAAAGTACACTTTCATAGAGACTCTTTTAGAAGTATAGAATATTACAGATTGCACAAGTAAATGTTTTGAATGGGCCTACTGATTTTTAAAGCCTAGGTGGTACTCTAGTACTTATATTAAGAAATTAACAACCACCACTTCATTGACTGATTTGAAAATTATCTACTCAATTATAAGTCATGTAGCCATTTCCAGATGTTCATTAGTTATTGCTTATTCAGAAGATTGGCTATATTGGTCTTCATATATTTTTAGGTTTATTAGAGTGTGAACATCTACTGTAATTACGAGATGCAGATGAGCAACCATCTGCAGATAGTTCTTCTCTCAAGGACTTTTAGATCAAACTGAGTCATATTCCACTGATGAGTTTCCCCTGGATTAAAGCTGTATAGCACTGTAAATGACAATAATTATGATGCTGAAAATATAATGTTTCTTTGGACTGGAAACTTCCTTTTATGCTTTTGAAATGACTTCTAAAATGAACAACTTCTTGTGTGATATGTTAATAAGCCCTATAGGTCAACATTTTTACTTATGTTTTAAAAAGATTATTATTAACAAACAAAAACTATTTTAGGTCATAATTTAGGGAACAAAAATAGTAATTTTAATATTAGATAATTTTCTTTTTTAACATTTAATTTTTTTATTTTAAAATTGTGGGGTACAATTCAGGGTTAGGTATATAAATATTCATTGTGCAGGTACCCTTGTTGATGAGGTATGCCCCTCCCTCCCCTAGCAGTATCCCTCAACTGCCAGTCCCACCCCACCTTCCCCTGACAATTTTCCACTACTGCCAATCACTTTCTTATAGCATTATAATTGTTCAAGGTCATCTTATGAGTGAGAACATATGGAACTCAGTTCTTTGTTTCTTGATAAATCACTCCAAATCCATCCAATTTGGTGCAAAGTCCATATATTTGTCCTTCTTTATGGCTGCATAATATTCCATTGTGTATATG
>CAUYQG010097708.1:0-10706 GCA_963574415.1 Tarsius wallacei
GTCATTCTGGCTAGGGGTCCATCAATCTATTCTGGTTAGGGGTCCATCAATCTTGCTTATTCTTTCAAAGAACCAGCTTTTTGTTTCATTGTTTTTTTCTATTATATTTTTGTCTTCTATGTCCCATATTTGGGCCTTTACTTTGGTGATCTAGATTCTTCTGTTAAAGTTAGGGATTTGGTGGTCTTGCCTTTCCAGCTCCCTTAGGCTATTTGTTAGTCTGTTAACTTGTGATCTTTCTATTTTTTTGATGTGTGATGGTAGAGATATAAATTCCCCACTTAGTACTGATTCCATGGCACTTCAGAAGTTTTGGTAAGGTGTTTCTTCATTTTCATTTGTTTCCAGGAATCTTTTAATTTCTGCTTTGATTTCTGTTTACCCAGGAGTCATTCAGTATCATACTGTTTAGTGTCCATGTCTTTGTAGGTTTGGGGGGAATTTTGTTGGTGTTGATATTTATTTTTATCTCACTGTGGTCTAAGAAGGTGCAATGCATTATTTCAATTTTATGAAATTTGTTTATGCTTGGCTTATGGCCAAGGATGTTACAGATCTTGGAGTATATTCCATGTGGTGACATGTAGAATGTATATTCTGTGGTTGTTAGGTGTAGGTATCTATAATCTATTAAGTCCATTTGGTCAAGTGTCAAGTTGAGGTTCTGGATCTCTTTGTTGATTTTTTGCCTCGATGATCTATCTAGGGTTGTTAATGAGGTATTCACATCCCCAGTGTTAACAGTTAATATCTTTTTTAGTTTACTTAGTAGTTGCTTTATACATGCTAGTGCTCCTTTGTTGGTTGCATATATGTTTAAGATGGATATTTCTTGTTGATGGATCGAACATGGTATCATTATGTATCTTTTTTCTTTACTTTTTCACTTTTTTACCTTCGGTATCTTTTTTACTTTACTTTTTGGTCTGATATTAAGATTATGATCTTGCCTTCTTTTGTGATCCATTTGCCTTGAAAATTTGTTTTCCATCCTTTAACTTTGAGTCTGTGGATGTCCCTTGTGGCAAGATGTGTTTTCTGGATGCAGCAAATT
This sequence comes from Tarsius wallacei, assembly GCA_963574415.1. NCBI lineage: Eukaryota > Metazoa > Chordata > Mammalia > Primates > Tarsiidae > Tarsius > Tarsius wallacei. The sequence goes on from CAUYQG010097708.1 coordinate 1,055, forward strand.
ACTGGGTCATTCTTTTTTTAAATCCATTTTGCCATTCTATGTCTTTTCAGTGTGGATTTAGTCCATTCATGTTCAGGCTGATTATTGAAATGTGAGTGTTTATCCCTCTCATGAGGTTCTTATAAAGGTTGATATATGTGTGTGTTTTCAAGTTTGCAGTCACAAGGTTTTCTTTGTTGATTCTGTAGTTTCTTGGGAGGTGTGTGGTCTTTCTTTCTTCTGGGCTTAATACCTTTTTATGTGTCTCCTGTAGAGCTGGTCTGGAAGCTGCATAGTGTCTTAGGGATTGGATGTCTGAGAAGGATTTTAATTCTCCAATGCTGATGAAGCTGAGCTTGGCTGAGTAGGAAATTCTTAGTTAAAATTGTTTATCTTTGAGAACTTTGAAAATTGGATTCCAGTCCCTTGTAGCTGGTAGTGTTTCTGATGATAGGTCTGCTGCTATTCTGATTAGTCTTCCCAGTAGGTAGTCTGATCTTTCTCTCTCACTGCTTTTAGGATTTTTTCTTTTGTACCCACTTTGTGTAGGCAAATTATTCTGTGTCTAAGGGTTGGTCTTGCAGGGGTTATTTGTATCTCTTGTGTTTGGATGGTCACATCTCTAGCGAGATGGGGAACATTTTCTTGGATGACCTCCTAGAATACTTGTTCCAAGGTGTTCTACATTTCCCTTTCTTCTTCTGAGTACCATTCAGGTGTAAGTTCTGCCTCTTGATATTATTGCATATCACTTGGAGGCTTTATTCTTTCTTTCTGAGTTTTCTTTCTATATTTCTTACAGATTGGGTTAATTCCATGCTTTTGTAGTCAAGCTCTGAGTTTCTTTCTTCTGCTTTCCATACTTGTCATCTTGTTATTTATTTCCTGGATAACATTTTTATGACCAAAATATCTGTTACAAGTTCCTTCAGTGTTGCATCTTGTCTTATTTTTATTCACTCTTTCCATCCATTTTCTAATTCTTGTTGTATTCTGGGGCCATTCCTTGGCGATTTCCACTGTTTAGGCTTATGTCTGACTTTTCAAGTATTGTCTCTTTGGTACACGGGGAATTATCTGTGTTCTTCCGTATTTTTCCTCATTTGCAACAGATCTCTTTCTTTGCTCTTTAGTTCCATTATTCAGTGGCAGTGGGAAGGGCTTTCACTTCTGATATTTGTTCAGCCCTCTATTCTTTCATGATCAAGGCTCTGAATTTGTTCTATTTTGAAACAAGGCACTGATCTCTTGGGCGGTTCTCTCATCCTTTTCTGGTCACACCCTTTGTCCCATGGCTGAATCAGGGTGGAGTTGGATGCCTGAGACTTAACTGACTGCATCATGATTACAGAACTAAATATTTTATAAAATGTAAAGGTATATCATAAACTTTTGACATCCTCAAGAGATAATTTGCAAATATTTGTAAGAAAAGTTCCATGATTTGTTTTCAAAAATTATTTAGTTGAGCTTTAATTGTATAATTAATGCAAATATATATTTTAATATTTATAAATATACTTTTCTTTTTGTTTTCAACATGAGCTTCACATATGTGTTTCTGAAATGAACTCCTGAAGCACCTGGTGTAAATACTTAAACTTTATAAATTGAAGCAAACTGCAAAAGAATACCTACAGAAACATACTCTATTTTACCTTTCACTATTTTTACACATGTCTGGAAATACTCTGTATTCTACAAATAGAAATCATCTTTTGTTGATCCATTCTACTTGCTGGACACAATGAAGGACTAGCCATTTTAAAAAGTCTCATTTTCCTAACATACCAGAAAAAAGAGTTGCACATAACTGGCATTTTTTATCACCATTTCCAGGAAAATACTAAATAAAATCTATTTTTCAGAGAATTACTCTCCCTCCCTTCAAATAATAAACGTTTTATTGCTAAAAGACTGTTAATGTCAATGAAAAGAAAAATCATTTTCATCTTTATGTCAAAGCAAATCATTTGTTTTGTAAAAACTTTCTGCACAATTTAAATGGATTTCACAGTGCAAACAGAAAAAAATTGGTTTTAAGAATACTAAACTTTAAAAAATTATTATATTCAAGATTAAATTAAAAAGAGAAAACAGCATGGTGATCAGGGTCCTCTGAGTAACACCCACACTGGTCAAGATTCACATGGCCCCATGCCATAGGCTAAATGTTTTGTGTCCCCCTCCAAATTCACATGTTGGAACCTAATCCCCAAGGTAATGGATGGAGCTAGGGCCTTTGAGAAGCAATTAGGTCAAGAGAGCAGAGCCCTTATGAATTAGATTAGCCCTTATAAAGGAGACCCTAGAGAACTTCCTTCTTCCTTCCACTGTTTGAGGTCACAGCAAGAAGACAGTTTTCTGAGAACCAGGAAGCTGTCAGATCCTTGATCTTCTACTTCTCACCCTCCAGAGCTGTGAGAAATAAGTTTCTGAGTTTAATAAGCTACCCAGTCAATGGTATTTTGTTATAGCAGCCTGAATGGACTGACATCACAAGAGCTTTGTTCTTCCTTTGCTAGAACCTGTTACTGCTATTTTTACAGTACATTTAAAAAGAATCAAGGAAGCATATGGCCTTCAGAGACAGGTGTGGTAACAGTTTCTGGTTCCTTTACCTGCCTGCTATCTAGCCTTGGTCAAATTAATCACCCTCCCTGAGACTCAATTTCCCAATCTATAAAAATGAGCATAACAGGCACTTCCTTAAGAGGGTATGAAGATTAAACAAAAGAATGCGCACAGTTTCCAGCAGAGCAATAAGCATACCATAGGTTTTTTGAGAGCTACCTTCCCTTCCCCTCCCTTCCAAGCCCTGCTTGTTTCCCTCACTTCACCGTTGGAGAATTGCTGCCAAGGAATGTCCAGTGCCTACAGTCATTTTGGTGTTGTAAGGTCTATGATGATATTCTCATTTTCACTCTTGACATTGGAGATGTGTGCTTTCTTTCTCCTTTTCTAAATCAGTCTGGCTAGGAGATTACAAATTTTATTCATCTTTCTTAAAAACCAATTTTCTTTAATGTTAATTTCTCTTGTCATTGCTTTTATATTTTATTATTTCCATTCTTAAACTGTACTTATTATTTCTGTCTTTCTACTTACTATAGGCACATTTTGCTCTTCTTCCTCTACCTTAAGGTGGAAACTTTGAGCACTGTTTTAAGTCCCTTTTTTTTCCCCTAATATGAGTATGTTCCTCTAAGTACTGCTTTAGCTGCTCCTCATAAATTTTACGTTATGTTTTTGGATCATTCAATTCATAATATTTTATAATTTCCCTTTTGATTTCTTCTTTGACCCATCATTGCTTAGAAATGTATTTTTAATTTCTGAATATTTGGGTATTTTCCAGGTAGCTTTTAAATATGTAATTTAATTCCACTGTGGTGAGACAACATATCATGTAAAATTTCTGACATTTAAATTTTATTAAAACATGTTAGTTGTATCACATATGGTTGAAAATTCCATGTGCACTTGAAAAGAATGTGTGTTCTGCAGTTTTGTGTTGTAGAGCTGAGTTGCCATTTGGTATCATGTCCTTTCAATATGAAGAATTTTCTTTAGTATTTTTTGTGGAGCAAAAAATGGAAGTGAATTCTCTCTTTTTTTAGTTCATCTAAAAAGCTCCTGTTTTTTCCTCCATTTTTGAAGGACAGCTCAACTGAACATAGACTTCTGGGGTCATTAGCTTTTTTCTTCCTGCCTTTTAAAATTGTCCTTCTATTGTTTTCTGACTTCCATGGTTTCTGAAGAGAAGTACGCTATCATTTGGAGTGCTGCTCCATGTATGTAATTTTCTTTTTTTTTATCTAGCTACTATCTTTGTCTACAGATTCTGTCTGTGTCTTTGGATTTCCTATCTCTCCCCTCCTGTGACTTCAATTACAATATGGCCTGTGCAACAATATTAATATAGTGTAGTTGAGGACCTTTCTTGTCAGCATTTAGCTAAATTTGAAAGATATAAAAGCCAGTGTTAACCAGTTTTTTTTAAAAAAAAAAAGCTAATTCTGCATTGAATCTTTGTTAAATGAATGCTGAGCCAGTGATTAAAATAACAGGAAAATATAAATTAAATACTACCAAATATAACATTTATCTATAAAACTAAAGCATAACTAATTTTTCATAGTTAATTTTGTAATTATATAAATCAACATTAGCTGCATTTACATTACAAATTCTAGTGTTATTCAAAATATGGTATTATAAGCCGGGCTCAGTGGCTCAGCCTGTAATCCCTCGCTTGGGGAGGCTGAGGTGAGTAAATTGCCTGAGCCCGCGGGTTCGAGACCCACCTGGGCCACTTGGCAAGACCTCATCTCTACAATAAATCAAAAAATTAGCCGGGCGTGGTAGCGCGCGCCTGTAGTTCCGGCTACTCGGAAGGCTGAGGTGGAAGGATCGCCGGAGCCCAGCAGGTCAAGGCTGCGGTGGCCAGAAGCGGCCACTGTGCTCCAGTCTGGGCGACGGAGTGAGACGCCAACTCAAAAAAAAAAAAAAAAGAGCACATGCCACCCATAGCATAACAAGGCAATAGCCAACAGCAACTTTTTTTTTTTTTGAGTTGGAGTCTCACTCTGTCGCCCAGGTTAGAGGGTAGTGGCACGTTCCCAGTCACGACAACCTCAACCTGCTGGGCTCCAGCGATCCTTCCATCTCAGCCTTCCAAGTAGCCGGAACTACAGGCAAACGCTACCATGCCTGGCTAACTTTTGACTTATTGTAGAGAGGAGGCCAAGTTGCCCAGGTGGGTCTCGAACCCGTGGGCTCAGGCAATCCACTCACCTCAGCCTCCCAAAGTGCTGGGATTACAGGCTGAACCACCGAGCCCAGCCTACTTTTGTAAGCTATTTCTGCCGGCTCTCCTTTCTTGAGCATGTGCTCTTCTTCCGCTTAATAGAGCTTCTCTGTTACCCACTTACTTCTCTAAGTGCCTGTTTGCAATTTCATTCCAAATAGGAACACAAGAACTAGACATTGGTCATCTCACACCAGGAAGAGCCCCCCTTCTCCAGGCCACAGACTCACCTGCTTGAGTGTCCCAGCCTGGTGCCAGATGTGTGAAAAAGCCTTTGAGGACCCTCCCGACCCAAACTCTGTCAGATGGCAACAGCACGAGACCTTGTCACCCAGCTGAACCTGGTCACTCCCCAGAATCATACACAGTAATAATTATGGTTGTTGTTGAGATAGCTGATTAACACACACATACCTACACACGCTTATTTGCATAAATGGCCTATTATACAGCTTGCACAGAGACTGGCTTTTTTTCATGGAACAATTTGTCTCTGAAACCATTCTGTGTCAGCGGGACCCGATCCAGCTCATGCTTTATAAGGCTGTGCAGCGTTCCACAGCACAGATGTTCCATAACATGGCACAGATGATTTTCAAACATCTTTGGCTGTGGCCCCGCTCTTCAAAGGAAAGTTTCCTTGGAAGCCCACTGGTTAAGAGGAGGCAGAACCAGCTCTGCACAGTGCCCTACCTTTCTCTCCTGGAGGAACAGGCTCTGGAAGGAACTCCTGGCTTTTCATGGACACTTTAAAACCACTCACCTCCAGCCTGAGCAACATAGTGAATCCTTGTCTCTACCAAAAAAATAAAAAATAAAAGTAAAAAAAAAATTAGCCGGGCATGGTGGTGTGTGCCTGTAGTCCCAGCTACTAGGAAGGCTGAGGTGGAAGGATCACCTGGGCCCAGAAGGTCAAGGATGCTATGAGCCGTGGTCATCATGATCAGGTCACTGCACTTCAGCCTGGGTGACAGAGTGAGACCCTGTCTCAAAACAGACAAACAAACAAACAAAAAAATCACTCACCTATTTCTAGGGCCCAAGAATAGGTGACAGCCACACATCTCAGGCTTGAATGTACATTCAAATTATTTTGCTCTTGCTCAAAGGCAAGCTGTGATTTATAGGTCCAGAGAGGGGCCGAGGTTGTCTACAGTTCTGACAAGCTCCCAGGTGATGCTCACACTCACTTAGCAGTCAGGGGCTTTTCAGCGAACTCCAACTAGCTCCAGGTGAGCCCTCCTCTCTTCTCTAGTCTTCCAAGACGGTGGCAGAATTAAAGCCTAGACTTTTGAAAATATCTTTCCCCCGTTTTAAAGATTGGAACTTCCTATTTCCACCTCTAGTCTCTGGCACCTCTTTCATCTCCAAAATTCCTCCCACGTTGGGGACAATGCCACCACAAGCATCTGGGCAAGTTCCCTCAGCGCCTCAGGTGAACTTCCCAGGGTGGAGACAGAAGTCATGAACGAATGGGGCTGGAGAGTGGAGTCACATGTTCAGGACTCCAGTTCTCTCTCTCTCTCTTTGAGTTGGGGTCCCACTATATTGCTCAGGCTGGAGTGCAGTGGCACGATCATGACTCACCACAGCCTCGACCTCCTGTGATCCTTTCACCTCAGACTTCCAAGTAGCTGGGATCCTTCTGCCTCAGCCTCCTGAGTAGCTGGGAATACAGACACATGTGTGCCATCATGCCTGGCTAATTTTTCGTAGAGATGAGGTCTTACTCGCTATGTTGCCCAGGTTGGTCTTGAACTCCTGGGCTCAAGTAAACCTCCTGCCTTGGCCTCCCAAAGTGCTAGGATTACAGGCATGAGCCACTGTACCCAGCCAAGACTCTAGTTATCTTATTTGCACTTTAAATATCTGTCTTCGGGCCTGGCTTTATTATTTTTTTTGAGTTGGAGTCTCACTCCGTCGCCCAGACTGGAGTGCAGTGGCCGCTCCCGGTCATCGCAGCCTCGACCTGCTGGGCTCCGGCGATCCTTCCGTCTCAGTCTTCCAAGTAGCTGGAACTACAGGCGCGCGCTACCACACCCAGCTAATTTTTGATTTATTGTAGAGATGAGGTCTCTCCAAGTTGCCCAGACGGGTCTTGAACCCGTGGGCTTAGGCAATCCACTCGCCTCAGCCTCCCAACGTGCGGGATTACAGGCTGAGCCACCGAGCCCGGCTTGTTTTATTATATTTTATAACTAAATTCTTACTTGTGAAATTGAGATGGAGTCTTGCTGTGTTGCCAAGGCTGGTCTCAAACTCCTGGCCTCAAGCAATCCTCCCACCTAGGCATGACACCAAACCCAGCCCAAAGACAGACTTTTGTTTGTTTGTTTTGAATTGGAGTCACTCTGTTGTCCAGGCTGGATCCTTCCGCCTCAGCCTTCCAAGTAGCTGGAACTACAGGCCCACGCTACCATGCCCAGCTAATTTTGGATTTATTGTAGAGATGAGGTCTCAACAAGTTGCCCGGGTGGGTCTCGAATATAATATAAAATATAATAAAATAAAAATTTAAAATGAGGGGGGAATGGGAAGAGACACGGACTTGGGAGCCGTATTTCTCTGTCATCTGCTGCCATTATGATACCTGCACCAGCAGGAGTCCCTTTTTTGCCCTTTCTTGATACTCTTGCCCCAAATATAACTCCTGACCTCTCCCCACAACACTCCCCCTTTCAAGGGGGAAAGAGGCAGAGAAGGTCCTTTTGCAGTTTTTTGCATGTTCCACAAACCTCTACCAGGCAGTGGGCTTCCCAGTATTACTGGGAAGGTGAGAGGGTTGCTTGAGCCCAGAATTTTAAGACCAGCCTGAGCAACATAGTGAGACCTTGTCTCTACAAAAAATAAAAATAAATAAGCCAGGTGTGATGGTGTGTGCTTGTAGTTCCAGGATCAGCAGACTGCACCCCTCCTGAATTTGCCCTTGTTATGGAGCTTCCTCTTTTGTAGTGGATGGAAGGAGAGGTTCATGGTTGCACAGCGGCAGAGTACACTGTATGTTGGTTACATTATCTGTTGTAATCTCTGCAGCACTTTATGAGTATCACTCACATTGTCACCGAGGAATCTGAGGCTCAGAGAGAGCCAGTGACTCACCCAAGGCCACACAGCTAGAAGTGACTCAGCTGGGATTGGATCTCAGGTCTGTTTGGCCCAACCTTCTCTCCTACCCTTCTTTGAATCTGAGCAATTCAGAGGTACCAATGTGACCAACTGGATCTTTCAGGGTCCTTTTCCTTCTCATTAGCACCCTCAAACCCTGAATCCGTGAGGGTGCTATCCCAACTGTCCTCATGAGGCTCCCCTCCGTGTGGGGTCCTGGACCCCCCAACGTCCCTGTAACGTCCCTGTGAACCTGTAGCTGGGATTCTCTTCCACAAAAGGGTGAGGCGGAAGCGGTTTCCTCCCTTGCCCCTTGGTGGGCACAGACAGTCCTGGGTTGGGATCCCATGGCCACTTCTTGCTGTGTGAACATGAATGTGCTCCTTAACCTCTCTGACTTCAGTGTGGTCGCCTGTAAAATGAGAAGGAAAATTCTTTGTCAGATGGGCTATTGCATGATGATGAAAATAGTGCATATAATGCCTTCCAGAATGCCTGGCATGAAGCAGGAAAGAAAACAAAACAAGCCTGCACCCTTCACCCCAGCCTCACACCTTTCTCTTGGTCTCGAAGAAGGTGACACACAGCCCCCTGGGGCCAGGTCTGGGGAGTGTGATGGAAGACTTGAAACTCCCCAGCCCTAACAGCGGGGGTGGGGGGGTGGGAGGGGTGGAGCACACCCTGTTCCCTGAGGAATTTGGGGACCATGCCAGGACGGACGGCAAGAAGCTATTAGCTAGTATGTGCAACATGTGTGAGGGCAGTGTCTGACGGGAGAGCGAGCGGAAGCCTGCCAAGATACCAGCAAGCAGACTGTCGCCACGGAGGAGGGGCAGTGTCGGCCACCACAACACCACTTCCCCAGCACCCTGGCTGGCACGTCATGAGTGCCCCATAAAGGCTTGATAGACAAAGAGGCTCTCTTCCAGGTAGGGGTCGAGCCAATGGAGGAAGTGACAGAAAAATAGTGGTGATGGCCTGTGTCAACCTCGGGTGAAGGCCTGAGTTGCTCCTTTCGCTTACAAGCACACAGACCTATTCGAGGTGCAGTCAGGTGGGCGACAGGACTCACAGGAGAGGGAATAGTGTCTCACTCTTTGAGGGTTGCCTCTGTCAAACTCTGGTCCACCTATAAACAAAAATAAATAATAAATAAAAGTAAGAGAAGACAGGCCGTATGTGATGGCTCATGCCTATAATCCCAGGGCTTTGGGATGCCGAGGTGAGAGGGTTGCTTGAGCCCAGGAGTTCAAGACCAGCCTGAACAACATAGTGAGACCTTGTCTCTACAAAATAAATAGATAAATAAATAAGCCAGGCGTGATAGTGTGTGCTTGTAGTCCCAGGTACTCTGGAGGCTGAGGCAGAAGGATCACCTGAGCCCTCAGGATACAGTGAGCTGTGATTATGCCACTGTATTCCAGCCTGGGTAACAGAGGAGAGAGAGAGAGAGAGAGAGAGAGAGAGAGAGAGGGAGGGAGGGAGGGGGTGAGTCTAGCCGGGCATAGAGGCTCATGCCTATAATCCCAGCACTTCAGGAGGCTGAGGTGAGAGGATTGCCTGAGCCCACAGGTTCAAGACCAGCCTGGTGAGACCTCACCTCCACAATAAATTTTTAAAAAAAATTAGCTAGGCATGGTGGTGCGTGCCTGTAGTTGCAGCTACTTGGAAGGCTGAGGTGGAAGGATTGCCTGAGCCCAGCAGGTCGAGGCTGCGGTGGCCCGAAGCATGCCACTGCCCTCCAGCCTGGGTGACAGA
>CAUYQG010097710.1:0-12727 GCA_963574415.1 Tarsius wallacei
AGTCTCACAGGATTTGAGGTAGAGTCAGAAATTCAGTAAATGTGAGGTAGGAATCTATATAACATATCAAACGTGAGCTAAGAATTTATATAACATATCAAACGTGAGCTAAGAGGGGGTGTATAGAATACAGTGCAGCAGTCGTGAGGTAGGGGTTCACAGCAAATAGTTTTCTAGGTTTTCTTGGGTATTTCACAATATCTCAAAAAGCAACAGATGCTGGAGAGGATGTGGGAAAAAGGGAACACTTTTACATTGTTGGTGGGAGTGTAAACTAGTACAATCTCTGTGGAAAACAGGGTGGCAATTCCTAAAAGATCTAAAAATTGACCTTCCATACAACCCCACAATCCCCCTGCTGGGAATATATCCGGAGGAACTCAAATCACTCTATGAAGAAGACACCTGCACATGCATGCAATTTTATTCACAATAGCAAAAACATGGAACTAATCATGCTGCCCATCTAAATATGACTGGATAAAAAAATGTGTCACATATACGTGATAGAGTATTACACAGCTATAAAAAGGACAAAATTATGAACTTTGCAGCAACTTGGATGGACTTAGGGTCTATAATACTGAGTGATTTGTCACAGAAACAAAGAACTGATAAGCAGAACTTGAACAATTACCAGGATACCATAAAAAAGGAATTGGCAACAGTGGGGGGGGCACACCCCACCAGCAGGGGAAGCTGCATAATGAACATTTGTATTCCTAACCCTGAACTGTACCCCACATCTTTAAAATGAAAAGTTAAAAAACAAAAAAAGAAATTGTCACAGCCCAGAGAAGGTTAAAAGACAGAAACAAATGTAGTAGAAAAAAACTAGTGTAACCTTAATAAACTATGGAGTATAGTTAACAGTAATGTACAGATTTCGGTTCCTTGATTGTGACAACTGTATTATAAGATGTTAGCAATAGGGGAAACTGGGCATTGGATGTTTGAAAACTCTTTGTGCAACTTTTCTGTAAATACACTATTCCAAAGTTTTTTAAAAGTTTGTTTAAAAATTAAAACCAACTGAATGTCTGAAATAAATTAACTGAAATCTTTAACTTAAAACTATCCATACGACCTGTTTTGTTTTGAGTTGGAGTCTCACTCTGTCACCCAGGCTGGAGTGCAGTGGCATGCTCACGGCCACTCCAGCATCTACCTGCTGGACTCAGGCAATCCTTTCACCTCAGCCTTCCAAGTAGCTGGAACTACAGGTGTGCACCACCATGCCCAGCTAATTTTTTGATTCATTATAGAGACAAGTTGCCCAGGCTGGTTTAGAACCCCTGAGCTCAGGCAATTCTCTCGCCTCTGCCTCCCAAAGTGCTGGGATTACAGGCCTTAGTCACCATGCCTGGCTCATACTATCTCTTTTGAACCAAAATATGTTTTAGTAGGATCTTTACAGTTATCATTTATCCTAACTCTTAGCTTCTAGAGTCCAGATTGTGAGTGGATACTAGAATCCATAGTTTTGCTATTTCATGGTTCCATTGTTTGACATAATTACAGTTTGTTTTATAAAAACACTGTCTGAAGCTCCCAAACATGTTTTATCCCATAATAACTACATATATGTGTGTGTGTGTGTATATATATATATACAATATATATAGTATGTTATATAAATATTATATATATATATGTATATAATCAGACTATCCAAAGGTGCAAATATTTTTTCAGAGAGTCTTTTAGAATATAGATGAATGCACCTAGGAGATACGTAGTTCAGACAGACCAAGATAGAAAACCAATACAGGAAAATTCCCCCTTAAATATAAAAAATTCATTTCTTTTTGCTTTCTACTCACCTCCTCAGAATGAGTTAATAGGGAGCTGAAATATTTCTCTGTCATGAGCCATCGGAGGATTTACTATCAAACTTCAGAAAACAAAATGAGAAGTGGGTAATTCAATAAATTATTTGGCATTCATTTTAGGTACTACATATGTTACTCTATTACTATAAAGCCAAACTGAGGGGTTGGTTTCTTGTTTCGGATTGTCCTAGGTGATGATTTCTGAAATTAATAACTATTTGAGGGAAACAGTTTTCTATATACAATCTTAGAAAAAGTTGTGTTTACAAAATCCTCTAAAAAGATTTTAGTGTTGCTGGGTGCACATTAATGTTCAAAATTCAGTAACACTACTACAAAAATGATACAAAAAATTAGGCAAAAATATACCTCCATTATGGGCTGACTCAGAAACTCCATTTCAAAAGAGCACTGAATCTGTCAGACAGGTAGGTGGTTAAATAACAATAGCAGTCTTCAGGGTAATACAATATCATGATGTTAATTTTCCAGTATTCATAGTAGGATTTTTCAGCACTTAATGATCTCCATATAAAGTACATGGGTAGTTACCCAGGGGAAAATTTTTCAGGTCATATTGTAAATATATATAAATATATTTAAGAAACTTCAAAACTATTTTTCAAAGTGGCTTTCCATTTTGCATTTCCATTATTTCTGCATGAAGGCTCTTGTTTATCTATATCTTTACCAACACAAGAGTTTGTTGTTATTATTATTATGGTCATTCAGGTGGGTTTGAAGTAGTATCTTATTGTAGTTTTAATTTGCCTCTTCCAAATGCCTGAAGACATCGTGAATTTTTTATATGATTTGAAAATACTTCCTCCTGGTATGTGACTTTTCATTTTCTCAGTGATATCTTTTGAAATACAAATATTTTTTATTTTGATGAAGTCTAATATGTATTTTTTTAATTTTATCACTTGTGCTTTTGGTATTATATATTTAAATAAATGACTTAATTATTCAAATGCTCCTTTATATTTTTGGCTCATTCACATGCAGTCACAAAGGTATAAGGTTATTATAGAAATGCATCATATTCTACAGGGGAAACAAACCAAATATGACGATTTTGTCTGTAGTTTAATCATTTTTTGCATCTTCAAATAGAAAATGCTTTCTAAAGCTTCTAAAAACCAAACAATAAAGGCCAAGGATGGTGGCTCACATCTGTAATCCCAGCACTGGGAGGTTGAGGCAGGAGGATTGTTGGAACCTAGGAATGCAAGATCAGCCTGGGCAACAGAGTAAGACCTCGTATTCACAAAATAATTTTTAAAAAATTAACCAAGAATGGTGGTGTGTGCCTGTAGTCCTGGAAATTCAGGAGGCTGAAGCAGGAGAAACACTTGAGCCCAGATGTTTGAGGCTGCCATGAGCCATGATCGTTCCACAGCACTTTTGGTCTGATTGACAGTGAGACTCCTACTCAAAAAATAAAATAAAATAAAAATAAATATAAAGTAAACAATATATTTAGCTTTAAATTGCCATAAGCTCCATAGATTTGAGAAGCTACTAGGTCCTTTAAATGTTGGAGCATCTTAGAGCTTATTGCTGCTCTCCCTTGGATTCTCACCTCATTTTCTTTCTTTGGCACATTTTAAACTGTCCTGCCTGCAAGCTGTGCTTAGTCACTCTCCACCTCACTTCCAGAACAACCGATGTTTGCCTATGTTTATATTGACATTATAATGGAATTGTGCTTGCATGTCTATCACCATCCTACTATAAATTCATAAAAATATTCTATGAATTCTTATAACCACAAGTCCAAGTACAGTGCCTGACACATGAGAGGGTTCAGAAATATTTGTACATTCCCAAAAAGGGCTCAAAATTTTCAACCTCATCTTCTATCACATGTTGTCATATACTAGAGCTATCTCATTGTTGGCCTTAGAACAAATCTAAGATTTTGTGCATGTTATTTTCTTTTTCTGAAATACCATTATTTCTCTTCTATGTTTAACACTCATTACATGTTAACCAAATGCTTGAATGTACTGAATTTATTTGTTGTTGTTGTTTTTTTTTTGAGTTGACGCCTCACTCCGTCGCTCAGACTGGAGTGCAGTGGCCGCTCCCGGCCACCGCAGCCTCGACCTGCTGGGCTCCGGTGATCCTTCCGCCTCAGCCTTCCGAGTAGCCGGAATTACAGGCACGTGCTACCACGCCCGGCTAATTTTTTTGATTTATTGTAGAGATGAGGTTTCGCCTGCCCAGGCGGGTCTCGAACCCTCAGGCTCAGGCAATCCACTCACCACAGCCTCCCAAGGAGCGGGATTACAGGCTGAGCCACCGAGCCCGGCTGAATGTACTGAATTTATAGAAGTTTCACATTCTTCTTTAAGCTCAGTCTCTGGCAACCCTGGGAATGAATATTGGTTGAATTAGAAGGTATATTAGGAAACAATATCTACAGAAATTGTCAGAAAAATAAATGAAGTCCTGATGACCAAAGATTGAAACAAAACAAAACTTTGTAGTTGATTGCAGACAGAAGAGTCCATATTGGTGAATGAATGGACTACATATGGACACATGAAAAAAAAAGTGAACTGCCAAATAATAATTATTGCTTGCCTCATCCATAAAAGTACTTGGAACTATATTGTTCAGAGTTCTAAAGCCTATCATTTGCATGAACACATCATCGAAAAAAGCAAAGAGCAACTAAATGAGCATTATTCCTTAGTACTTAGATTGTTTACCCAGTATCACATAATGCAGATCATACTTCCAGATAGAAGCAAATAATTTCCAAAAGAAACAGTTAAAAGCCTAAAGTTTATAACTGGTTACTAATTTGCCATATTGTATTTCTCATTAATAGACACTCAGTGTTTATCTTCATATTTTTGTTTTGGTCAGGAATATATTCTTTTAAATTTATATTTGTTTTCTTACCTCCAATTTCTCCAATTTTGGATATATCTAAACTCTTTCTTGTCTTCACATCTGACCCAAGTGTTTAACTGAAGCAGTATTAACCTTCCTGTGTCCATCTCTGCCAGACTATTTTCAATACCATCTTAGTTGGTATTGATTTTATTCTTAAATCTTTTCTACAGGTCCTGTGCACTTTGCACAAACCTTTGCTATTCTCTGACTCTGTAACCGTGCTTTCAGTGATCAGTTTTAATTTTATATGTGGTTTGGATTTGGAAGGGGATCAGATATGGGATGCAAGGATTGTATATTTTGATTTTTTAAGCATGCTCTCCCTTATAAAATCTGGAACTGCATATCCATAAAATGTTCACAAATGCACATTATTGGTCAGCATATTTTCTCTAGTGGGGATATGCAAAAATTGTTTATGAGCAAAAAAAAAAAAGCACTACAGAATAAAGCCTATACTGAGTACTTTTATTTCTTAGGCTGAAGATTCAGAGTCTATGAATATTTAAATGCAGATGTTTCTTTGACCCAGCAAAAATAACTGGGAAGAAGTTCACACTAAATGGTAAGTGAATAAAGTAATTAGACATTCTTTAGAAGCCTTCAATAAGCATTATATGCACAGACTTCTCTGCAGTGTACTAGTTGATTTCACATATTTATTCATATCTATGTTTGGATGGCAATAATGTCTTAATGCTACATTGGCATGATGCATGTGCAAGTACAGTTATCATTATGACTTTTACAAATTCATGTATAAGCAATATAGATTTCATCAATTCAAGAAAAATCTAACCAATGCCCCTCCCTCAAATAGCCATTAAAAAGGAAAAAAAGAGGTGACAAGCAGAGACTTTTCTCTCTACCAAGAAAAGTTAAAAGTCACAAAAATAAATTAATAATTAAGTTATACAAAATACAAAACTAGACTGTGGCTTCTATGAACTTTAATTCAACTCAAAAGATATGGGGAAATCTGAGCTGCATTCAAACAGAACAAAATAACAATCCCTCCCCCCTAAAAAACACTGCAAAACAATTTTGTAATATGTCTTTTTATCTGTTCATCCATATAGTACCCCCGACTCTTTCACATAGCACTGGCTAATTAGGGAATGAAAAAGGAAAATAAGAAACACAAGATCACAGAGTGTTGTTTGAATTTTCTCCAGGTTATGCATAGGTGCTTGGGGAAATGGGTTCCTATCCTTTCTGTAGATCTAGATCCTACCCAAACCAGTGATCAATTAGCCTCTGAAGTACACAATAACAATTCTCCTAAAGAGGACTGTGAGACAGAAAGGGCATCACAGTAGACTCCCCTTTACCATATACTGCATATTGTTCAGTGTACTGTGAAGTAGGAGAATGAGGTTCCCTCTCTATCAATTTTTTTAACTTTTAAATATAGTCTCTGAGATCACCATAATTGAACTGCCTATTTTAAGCAGTATTCCCAAGAGAAAAGCATGTTTTAATACCCCCACATGGCTTGTCAAGCAGTCTTGAAAGTGTAAAATTTATGTTGTCCTCCTACAACCCTACGACCAGGAACATTTGTTTTCTTTACCAATGGCAAAGAGAAGTTTTTGATGACTTTTATCTAGACAGAAGTCCAGTGACTGGATTCAGCTGTTAAAAACTTCTGATGTCAAATTAATTTTTAGTCTCTGTCCAATGTACTACATTCGGCTGGATCACTATTTGGATACACTCAAATTTAGTAGAGAACAGTATTTCCTAAATGATCGTTTTTCAAACTATCTGCTAGCACTCTCAACTTAATTTAAGAAATGGGCACTGGCAGTTTCTGTGGAAAATGAAGAGGAAAAAGAGTAAGGAAAAACCTCATTTCATCAAACAACCAACTAGACCAAGTATGTCAAACATATGCATTTTCATTTCACTAAAGAGAACAGGTTCAACAGAGCATTAAAGAACATATTACCACAGAGACAGCTGTATGCCAGCATATCAAATCAGGATACATCCAGGTTACTTTTCTGATTTATGGGTCCCATAGCATCCTTCTGCCAAGGTTGAGTCCCATGATAAGAGAGGCAGGTTAGTTCTAAAGGCATATGCCATCCTTCATTTTATCCCCCATTCTCCAACAATTATGAATGAGATCCCAACCTCCAAGGGATGATCAAATTAAGAGCTATAAATATTGCAGGCATGGTCTAGATCACAGTAAAAGAAACCCAAATCAGGCATCCATGATTTCCTAAAATACAAAAATTATGATATCCCTCATGTACTGCATATTTGTTCCTCCATCCCAGCAGCAGCAAATCCTTATTTTATGTTCCTACCTTCTGTGACTTTTGTTCTCTGATTTACAATGTTTATTTCTACAGGCATTCCATATTTGTAAAATACTTTTGGTGACTGTCTGGGTGTCTAACATTTATTCATTCATTTATTCATTTCTCAATGAAGAAATTTTCAGTTGCTTCAATTCAAATCTCCAATATATGTACTTTAAGTTAATGTGAAATAAGAATAAGTCATGAGGATTGACATTAGGATTCTGATGACAATATTTCCACATCTAAAATATACTAAGTTGTATGGTCCAACTGCCATAGAAAACTAAAACTAAATTACACAGCTTCTAATTTCTTCAGACAATACAGTGGAAAGGAGTTATTTTAAAACATTTTAGACAGCTAAAGATCATGGAGCATGTGTGTGGGAGGAGAGAACCCCAGTAAGCATAATTATTTTCATTAGGGGACCAAAAGAAGACACAATCCTTTAAAAATGATCCTTTTTACGGCCTCAAAAGTAATTACAATAATAACGTATTGTCTTTCATGTAGCAAGATGATACTATTGACCCAAGATCAGTAGGTTAAATGCTTTGAATTGTATATCCAGAAGTGAAGATAGTTCTTTTACTTTTTCATTCACATGATGCGATCCAGTACCCTCTTGTGACCAGGAGCATATATTTGCAAGGAGCAGGACTGAAGTAAAGGATGCAGCCTGTAGCCATGTAATGGAATAAAGCTAACCAGTCTACATATGGATCAAAATTATGATGTCAGTCATGCCTTAATTAGGTAAATAGCCATAGGTAAAAAACTACCAGCAAGGTACTTCATTAGTTTAGAAACACACAGAGGATATACTTTTCCTAAAATTTTCATTCTAGGAGCTGAATGGAGCACTGGCTACTTTGTAACTATCTCAGTTGGTTTAAAAATGACCTAGAAATAAGAAAACTTCAAACTTGCAGCCTCTTTCATAGACTTCTATTAACTGGGGAAAGATAGGTCAGCTCTCCCAGATTGTAGTAGACCAGCACTCAGGAAGTAATCTGCAACTGACATCCTCCCAGAGGCCAGTTAGACCAAGGATTTTAAAAAATGTGGCCATCAGAACTCCACTGCTTAGTTTATTTCAACAAGCATTTAGTGAGTTCTTTTTTTAAAATGTGCCAGTTATTATATGTAATATATTATGTGTTGAGACCTTTAAGTTAAGTACAGCCCAGTGCCTGTCCATAGAAGCTTGCTGACTGGTGTGGAAGAAAGACACATATATAAGCACCTTAATGATGTATTTTTAAAATGTTATAGGCTCACAGAGGAGAGGCTCTCAGAGAAGGCAGATGGAATGGGGAGGAAGAGTTGGACAAGGAGGAATTAAGACATTTGAAGAAGAATGTTCATAATGAACAAAGGTACAGGAATGTGAAATAGCATCTAAAATGTGGGGACAGATGAAGCTTCAAATAGTTTATAATTAAAACATGAGCTAGGGATTTTTTGCTGAAGGTTTCAGTTTTACCTTTGTTTGTGAACTAACTCATTTTCCCGACCGTTTAATTTCATGGAGGGTGTTTTAAAAATATAGCTTCCTTGCTCGTCTCCAAATTATGTTCAGTACATGTTTGTAAAGAGAAATAAAGTGGCATATTATTAATAGTAGAATTGTCTTAAAAATGAGTAATTGCAGAAATTCATTGAGTGCAACTATGTACAGAATCTGTGAGAAGCACTATAGAAGAATGAAAACACCCTTCCCTCAAAGGTGCTAATATTTGAAGGGGAGAGCTGCACATAGTTTGTTCAATTACATTAGATAGATAATGACAGATGATGGAAGAAGCCAAACTAAGCATTCAAAAATGAGCTTTGGTCTGCAAACACAAGGAGAGGTTAACCTAACATTACATACTGCACCATCTCAGTAGCATGGACAATTACTGACCATACCAAAAATGAGACATGCTAATGACTGTGAGAAAACTCTTTTATACTTTTTATAATGCAGATATGGAACAACATAACAAAATTAAAGCTTTCAAATGTTCTTTTAGAGAAATGACCAAATGAAAAGTGGTACATCCATACAACGGAATATTGTTGAGTCATAAAAAATAAAATATCAATACATGCCACAAAATAAATGAACCTTAAAAACATCAGGTTAAGTGAAATGTCAGACACCAGAGGCTATGTATTATGATTGGGAGGTTTGAGGGGAACGAGTGACTAATGGGGTGCAGAATTTCTTTTGGGGGACCCACACGTGTTCTAAAATTAGATTGTGGTAACAATTGTACAACTCTGCAAATATAATTAAAACGTTAGATGGCTGAATTGTATGGTACATAAATTATTCTCAAAAAAGCTGTTATCAAAAGATGACCTTTCAGATCCCTTTAGCATAACCTACGAAACCACAGGCATTTAGCTTTTGCCATGACACACATTTCAGTTCCACCTCTCCTACTCCTTTCCCATCCCTGCTCCCAAATACCTCAAGGAAATATGAAAATAAAGAACAAGTGTCAACTTTACCTTACAAGGCACCATCGCAAAAGAACAAATGGTTTTAACAAAACTTGACAGAAATACAACCTGAAAAGATAGTACGGTACTACAAGTTGCAGTTCCTTCACGGCAAACTGTCTTTCGTGGGCTGTTGTTTCACAGGCACAACAACCATGCCAGGGAAAAAGCTCAGCTCTGTGGAGCCATGGAAGTTACTGAGAAACTGAAACGCTCCTTCGCGCCTGTTTTAAAATTTAAACCACTCACTGTCATGCCCTACGTCACTACGTCCCTGTTGCGTCACTACCCTCGCCAAATCCCAGAGTCCACCTCTCCACCAGTTACGTTTCAGCCACGCTTTTAGACCACCTCACCGCCACGTGCGTTGCTACCATGGATGCCTTCAGCTCTGAGATGAGCAAACCCGGTGATACAGAACGATTTCCTGAAGGGTTCAGGATAGAGGCCACTAAGACTCTGCAGGATGACAGGAAAATGTTCATCGGGGGACTGTCCCGTGACATAAGTAAGCAAACTCTTCTTGAATACATGTCTGCATTTGGCGAGATCTTGGACTTTACGAGTAAAATCTACCCAAACACTGGGCTACCAAGGGGGTTTGGATTTGTGATTTTCAAAGATAGTGCCACCGTTGAAAAGGTGCTCAAAGTAAAAGAGCACACACTGAATGGCAAGAAAATCGAGTTTAAAAGAGCTGAAGCCATGAAATATAAACTCCCAACAAAAAAGGTTTTTGTGGGTGGATTGAGCCCTTATCTGTCTGAAGAAGAAATCAGAGAGTACTTTGGGACTTTTGGAGCGATTGAGAATATTGAGCTTCCACTGTATCCAAGAACGAATAACAGAAGAGCATTCTGTTTTATTACATATACCGATGAAAAATCAGTGAGAAAGCTGTTAGAAACCAAATACCATCTAGTTGGTTCTGGGTGGTGTGAAATTAAAATTGCCCTCCCAAAAGAAAAAATGAAATTCCAATACAAGTGGAGAAGAAATGTTCCATTTGCTGAGTTTGGCCACTGCTGGGGAGGAGGAGGTGGCTTCCATGTAAACCCAAATACTGA
This sequence comes from Tarsius wallacei, assembly GCA_963574415.1. Taxonomy (NCBI): domain Eukaryota; kingdom Metazoa; phylum Chordata; class Mammalia; order Primates; family Tarsiidae; genus Tarsius; species Tarsius wallacei. The sequence goes on from CAUYQG010097710.1 coordinate 10,618, forward strand.
CAGGGCAAACCAAGATTTCTGCTGGGCAAACCAACATGTCCACAGGGCAAATCCAGATGTCCCTACAAACCAAGATGATCCTGGAGCAAGCCAAGATGTCTCTTATGCAAACCCAGAAGTTGATGGGGCCAATGGAGATGTTTACCGGGCAGTTGCAGGTGGTAGAGGCCTTTCTACAGTGCTTATTCCTGTTGTCTTCTCAGGCTGTGGTGAAGAATTTAATTCCTCTCATCAAGTACATGGTATTTTCCATAATGCCTACAGTAACTTGCCAATTTTTTATGGTTGTGGTGGAGATTATTATTTTGGATGTAACTGTGGGACCCCTCAGTTAAGACCTGTATTTACTTCTTACCACGTGCCAAGCTGCTCACTTTGATAGTGGTCACCAAGGAATTTGTCATCCATCCTGAAGATGAAGCTGCCACAGTGGACCCACGGCCCTCAAATGAACAGTTACATGACTCATATGAAATGACTGTTTTGTAAGATGTTATCACTATTTCTTCCACAAGTGTCTACAGCTGTTTCCAAGTGCCGATTATTTTTCTGTGACCTTTTAACATTGGCTAAGACATAACACAAGGATTTGAGACTTTTGATTTAAGGAAGTTAAAGTTTTCTGAAAAATAAATGTTTACTAACTTTATATGAAACCATTTCTATAGTGTTATTATTTTTTTGTCCTTTTTTTGTCGTCTAGGTGGTGTATTTGGGTTATAGCTACACAGATCGAGAGAAGGATATCTTAAGGTTTCCCTCTAGATTCTCTATATATTCAGTTTCTTCTTGCATTCATTCAACATTTACTATGGGCCATTCTAAGCCAGAAACTGTATTCAATGCAGGAGATTCAGAAAGAATCAGTTCCATTGTTAAAAGAGCCTGAAGTAAGCCAAAGAATATAATACAATGTGATTAAGTACTAGGTAAAGTTTTGCAAAAGATGCTGTGGTATTAGACACAGGCATCTAAAATAGGGATTGGGAGGGGGTTTGTCTGTGAAGGGGATAGGTTTGCCAGAGCTGTGCTAAGAAAACAGCATGCCAGACACACAGAAGTACTGAAGGAGGACTTTAACATGCACTTTGGATAAGAGCAAAGAGATTTTTTAAGGACAGAAACAGGGTGAATGTAGAAAATAAGGGAAGGGAGCTGGGCAGGGGCTTGAGCTTCTCTGTCAACAAAACTAATGAGTCATCAATGCAAGTCATGTATGTAATTTTAAGTTTTCTAATAACTACATTTTTAAAAAATGCAAAAAAATGAAATTCATTATAACAAAAACTTATATTTAATTTAATATAACCAAAATATGATGTCAACATGTATTCAAGATAATAATTATTAATGAGATCTTTTACTTGTTTTCATACCAAGTCATCAAAATTTGGTGTGCATTTTCCCTTGTAGCACATCTCAGTTCAGCCTAGTTATATGTCAAGTGCTCAGCACACGTGGCTAGTGGCTGTTATGTAGGAAAATGCAAACTGAAATCACCAAAGGCCTACATTACGTGCTGAGGGGTTGAATTCTGTCTTTAAGGCAATAGAAATTAAAAGATTTAAAACAGGGAGAGACATGAACATCAAGTAGCTACTACATGCCCAACATTGAGCTCCCTGCAAGTATCTGAAAATCAATGAGATTCAATCTCTGCCTTCAGATAATTCATGGTCAAGAAGGAAAGATAGAAATAGATAAGAAACCAAGATTCTGATAATTATGTGGTAATACGAGAGTAAATTGGAAAATTTAAGGAGGAAGTCAACTTCACTTAGAAAGTACATATTTACTTTCCTTATTAAAATGCAAATATCAGCCGGGCTCGGTGGCTCAGCCTGTAATCCCGCGCCTTTGGGAGGCTAAGGTGAGTGGATTGCCTGAGCCCGCGGGTTCGAGACCCGCCTGGGCAAGCAAGACCTCATCTCTACAATAAACCAAAAAATTAGCCGGGCATGGTAGGGTGCGCCTGTAGTTCCAGCTACTTGGAAGGCTGAGGCGGAAGGATCGCCGGAGCCCAGCAGGTCGAGGCTGCGGTGGCCGGGAGCGGCCACTGCACTCCAGTCTGGGCGACAGAGTGAGACTCCAACTCAAAAAAAAAATAAAA